>CAUYQU010058452.1:0-135733 GCA_963574635.1 Cheracebus regulus
TCTTTCATTCTTTTTTTCTTTCTTTTGCTGTGTCTTTCTTTCTCCTTTTCTTTTTCTAAAATCTCTTCCTCTTTCTTTCTCTTTCATTTTTTTCTTTCTTTTGCAGTTTCTTTCTTTCTCCTTTTCTCTCTTTTTCTAAAACCTCTTCCTCTTTCATTTTTTCTTTCTTTTGCTGTTTCTTTCTTTCTCCTTTTCTCTTTTTCTGAAATCTCTTCCTCTTCCTTTCTCTCTTTAAAATAAAATTAAAAAATAAATAAATAAATAAATAAATAAAAAGGGTAATAGTAGATACTGAGAGTTGTAGGGTTCTTTGGTGAAAAGTTTTATTGCATCAATGAATGGTTGGAGCAGTCCTTAGGGACTATAACGTTAGGTCCTTTGCACAGTTGTATATGGCCTAAGATTTTTTGTTCCATAAGTATAAGGAATGCTATAGCGATTAGAGTGGGAATAATAAGTAGGAGAAAGTTAAACTAGGCATATTGTTAAAAAGAGGACTTGAACCTCTGATTATAAAGTTTTAAGTTTTATGCAATTGCTAGGCTCTGCCATCTTAACAAAACCTGTTCTTGGGTAGGGTGTGTGATGATTTGTTAGACTGAGATAGCATCATCTATGGGGTGAGGGCGCTTTATGAAATGGGCCCTATTTCTCTTGTCCTTTCATACTTGGAGAAATGTTAAATAGATAGAAACCAACCTGTATTACTCTGGTCTGAACTCAGATCATGTAGGACTTTAATCATTTAACAAACAAACCCTTAATAGCAACTACACCATTAGGATGTCCTGATCTAACATTGAGGTCGTAAACCCTATTGTCGATATGGACTCTAGAATAGGATTGCACTGTTATCCCTAGGGTAACTTATTCTGTTGATCAAATTATTGGGTCAAAGTGTGTTAACTCAGATTAGTGCAGTCGTAGTTTAGGTTGTTTGGAGGTTGAATTATGCTCTGGGGTCACCCTAACCAAAATTTTTAATACAGGGACCGTAGGCTAGGGTTATATGCTTTTTTGAGTTTTAATTTTCATTAATGAATTACAGCTCCATAGGGCCTTCTCATCTTACTTGTTTATATCCATCTCTTCGCGGATAGGTCAATTTCACTGATTAAGAGAGAGCTGAACCCTAGTGTGGCCATTCATACAAGTCCCTATTTAGGGAACAAGTGATGATGCTACCTTTGTACGTCAGGATACCACTATTGAACATTTGTCACTGGGCAGGCAGTGCCTCTAGTACTGGTAATGTAAAGGTGATGTTTTTACTAAACAGGCAGGGTAAAATTTGCCAAGTTCCTTCTACTTTTTGTAATCTTTCTTTAGAGCATACCTGTGTTGGATTAACAGTATAAATAATAGGATGCTTATTATATCACTTACTAATATTAGGCTGCTAACTGTCTGTTGAGATTCACTCAAGGTGGCTGGCAAAATATTAAGGGAAATATTAGGGAAGTTATAAGATTATAGTCTCAAACCTTTTGGAAGGCTGAAAAGTTTTAATGAGACCAGCTGAAGGCAGCCAGTTCTTATCTTAGAGCATTAGATCATAGGGTACAGATTAGGAATAATAGAAACTTCCCCAGTGAAGTCTGTTTACCCTACATTCCTTTGTCTCTACTCTGTTTACTCATGTAAACTTTGTGCTGGATGGTCCTCTTAGAGGGGGAGGTCAAAGAGGAATTACCCGTTAATGGTGTTTACTCTGGGCACTTGAAACCAAAACCTTGTATCATTCGTGAAACCACTTTTAACCATGTTAATTATCCACAAGTGTGTCGACTTAGAATCTCTGTTATTAAATCTATACTGAATAAATGTGAGGAGGAACAGGGAGTAGTGGTCAGTTAGCTGCAATTACCCTCTGAAAGCAACTGACAACCATCCCTAGACCACTCAAATTGCTGTACTGGGTGTGAGAGTGTATTTCATTCATCTGTCAATTAGTCAGGGTCTATAGGATAGACCTCTGCAGGTGGTGATCAGTGTCTCAGGTGGTGACCCCGACATGATCAGTGCCACAGCTGGTGCCCTGGTGTGAGGAACACCAATGTGTTCAACATCTCAACTATCAGTGGATTATTCCAGTCTGATGTAAGCTTATGCAATGGAGAATATCTTCATGTTACTTATATTAACATTATTGCTTCTAGTAAGTAATAGATTAATCTAATGTGATGTCAGGAGTTCAGAAGGGTGATGAGAATTTTAAATAGTTAGGTGTTGAGTCTGAATGCTTTCTTAATTGGTGGTTGCTTTGGGGCCAACTATGGTGATAATATTTTTTACTCTCTGTAGGAAGGTTGTTTCCTAGGGTCTAAAGAGCTGTCCCTCTTTAGATTAACAGTTAAAGGGAGATTAAGTAATTCTGTGGGTAAGTTTAAAGTTGAACTGAGATTCTATCTTGGACAACCAGCTATCACCAGGCTTGGTAGTCTTGTCACCACTACTCATGAATCTTCCCACTATTTGCCACATAGGTGGGAGTGCCCTTTCAGCTCTTCTTGAGTAGCTTGTCTGGTTTCAGGGGACTTGGCTATGGTTCTCTACTGTGTAGTTATTTTCTAGTTAATGCATTATGCAGAAGGTAAGGGTTTGTCTTTGCTTTTTAATGGTTTTCTTTCATCTTTCCCTTATGGTATTGTCTGTTGAGCCAGGGTGAAAATCGCTATCGCCTATACTTTTGTCTAAGGTGAATGGTTTGATTAAGATGGTTTAATAATATTTTTAGCGAGGTTTGGGACTAGAGTTGGCTGAAAGTGATCAGGTCAAAGTGGATGCTTTGGGTTAAGCTACACTTTGGTTTGTCCAAGCGCACTTTCCAGTACACTTACCATGTTATCCTCTATATATGCATAGAGAGTTTTTAGTAATGGTAATTTCTAGGGCAATATTTGAGGAGGGTGATGGGTGGTGTGTGTGTGCTTCATAGCCTTATTCAACCAAGCACTCTGCTGTTGGTTTACTGCTAAATCCTCCTTGAGCCTTTAGATTTCATAAAGGTTGACATGAGATTATCTGGGTAAAGAAAATGTAGCCCATTTCTTGCCACCTCATAAGCTATACCTTGACCTAATGTTTTTATGTATATACTTGTTTACTCTATAGTCTTTAGGGTTTGCTGAAGATGACGGTATAGAGGCTGAGGGCAAGAGGTGGTGAGGTATATCGGGGTTTATCAATTATAGAACAGACTCTTCTAGAGGGATATAAAGCACCGCCAAGTCCTTTGAGTTTTAAGCTGTTGCTTATAGTATTCCGGTGAATGGTTTTGTTAATTTAACTGTTAGGTTTAGGGCTAAGCATAGTGGGGTATTTAATCCCAGTTTGGGCCTTAGCTATTGTGTCTTCAGGGTATTAAAGCCACTTTCATAGTATATTTTATTTTAGCTGGAGTTCTTCACAACTTAGATGGAACTTAGCTTTACTGAGGGCAGATCTTAAACACTCTTTACACTAAGTTTCATTAGCTTGGGTTAATCGTATGGCCGCAGTGGCTGGCACGAAGTTGACCAACGCTATATATCAGTACAGCTTAGTTAAGCTTTCATTTATTACTAAAGATTTATCAATGCTGTTTCCCATGGAGGCGTGGTTGAGCAAAGTGTTTTGAGCTGCATTTGTGTGTGCTTGATACCTGCTCCTTTTGATTGGGTTGATCTAGAGGGCATTTTCACTGGGGTGGGGATGCTTGCATGTGTAATCTTACTAAGAGTTAATAGAAAGGCCAGGACCAAACCTATTTGTTTATGGGGTTGTGCAGACCAATCTAGACATTTTCAGTGTCTTGCTTTGAATAATTAAGCTACATTAACTGCATAAATACTTAAGCATAAAATTAAAATATGAGAAGGAAAGAAGTAAGTATAAATAGTTGTTTACAGTTCTGGTAATTCAGGGTCTTTAAAGTTGAATTGGCAGAGATTTGGCTGAGAGGATTATTTATAAGTAGAATATAATTGATTTAGGATGTGATACATGGGGTAGCACTTTCAGAGGTGTATGCTCAAGGTATTAGTATTGGGGTAGAAGTTTAGTTACTGTATTTATTATATAAATGGAGGCTTAATTTAGTAGGAGGGTCTTAAGATTTTTAGGAAAATTACATCAATTGAGGGGTAGCTGTTGGGGTATTTTAAAATATGATTTCTGGGCTCTGGGTTGCATTTTAGTCTCTTGTTTTGGGGTTTGAGAAGGATACATTTACCTAGGTTGATGGTAAAGTCAGAGATGGGGGTAGGGAGGGTTGTGGATTTAATCGGAAATTGTTTTTGAAAGTGAGTGTATGTATGTGAGCGTTTCTCTACAAAAAAAAAAAGTTTGCTTTTTAAAAAAATGTTTCAAAATATGAATTTGGGGTGTTTGAAACATGATACAAGCAACCATTTCCCCATTTTGCATCTTTAGTATTTTCCCCTTCTACTTCTACTGTAAACCAAAACTCCACATCCTGCTCTGTTTCCTTTCTTTATATATGGAATTATGTACATTTCTTTCTTTCTTTTTTTGAGACAGATATCGCTCTGTCACTCAGGCTGGAGTGCAGTGGCATGTTTGCAGCTCACTGCAACCTCTGCCTCCCGGGTTCAAGTGATTCTCCTGCCTCAACTTCCTGAGTAGCTGAGACTACAGGCGCGTGCCACCACGCCCAGCTAATTTTGTATTTTTAGTAGAGACGGGGTTTCACCATGTTAGCCAGGATGGCCTTGATCTCCTGACCCTGTGATCCGCCCGCTTCAGCCTCCCAAAGTGCTGGGCTTACAGGCATGAGCCACCACGCTGGCCTATGTATATTTACTTGCTACAGCAGGATCCTTGACTACTATTAGTTTTACAGCGATTATCAAAATATTCATCATAGTTTATTGGTAGTAGTATTCAACTTCGAAAATTTTTTTTAAAATTGGTTTTCAGGTACTGCACCTCAGGGTGCAATTACATAAGCAAAGTTTTTAATTAAACTATAACTTCAAAACATCAGAAATGGTGAGTACATCCATACTAAGGTAGTTAGGGTCACAGTTGTTTAATTTTATGACATTTGTTTTCTAGACTCTACAACCAGAATCCTCTTACTTCCTTTACCTCATTATTGTCTTTTCCTCAAGATCCTGTATTCTTTTCCACTAGACAAGCTAATGCATTTTGTTAGGCCTCTACATCTTTCTTTAAAAACTAAGTTCAAAACAGACAACAGAGACAATTAATGAGGCAAAGAAATAAGGACTTTAAGCTATGAATATATTGATAGTAAGCTAGTAATAAAAGGGTTTATTTTTAATGATTGTGAATGTGTTTCAAGTCAATCCTATAATAAAGCATAATTAAATTCTAATTTTTATTTTGTCTTTTAGTCCCATACAAAAGGAAATATTTATCAGGTAAGTAATGACTTGGTCTTTAAATTTTTCCCACAATTAAAAATGTATCAAAATTCTGGCATATTAAAATACTATTACAGACCCCTTTTAAAAATTAGATAATATAAAGTAGAACAATTTTTATAAGAATATAGAAGGGTCTCTTAGCTATAAGACTCAATGTTTTATTCTACAATATGTAACTTTGGCTTCTTTTACTCAGGCATTTTTTTAAGATTCATCTGTGTTGTGCACATTCACTGAATTTTTTTTCCTAAGCTTCATAGTATTTTATAAATATATCACATATTGTCCATTCTCTTGTTTATGGATATTTGGATCACTTCTGGTTTCAAACTAATTTGAATAGAGCTGCCTATGAACATTCTCATATATCTTCTTTTGGACCTATGTTCTCATTTTCTTTGAGTATATTCTAAAAAGTAGAAAGCTGGGTCATGGGGCAAGTATATATTTAGATTTATTAGAAACTACCAAATAATTTTTCAAAATGGTTAAATCATGTTACATTCCTACTGGCAGCGTGTGCAAGTTCCATTTGCTCCATGTTCATCCCATGATGGTACTGTCAATTTCTTTAATTTTAGCTATTCAGATCAGGTATGTAGTGATCTTGTGGTTTTAATTTTCATTTACCTGATAATGATGTTGAGCAATTTTCACATGATTATTCATTTGTATATCTTTTGTGAAAAGGCTTTTACCCATTTGCGGAGTTCAGTGGTGTGAGCTTGACTCACTGCAGCCATGGCCACCTGGGCTCAAGCAATTCTTCCACCTCAGCCTCTCAAGTAGCTGGGACTACAGGTGTGGGCTGTCACCCCCAGCTAATTTTTTTTTGTACAGATGGGGTTTCCCCATGTTACGCAGGCTAGTCTTGAACTCCTGAGCTCAAGTGATCCACCCACCTCAGCCTCCCAAAGTGCTGAGATGACAGGCATGAGCCGCTGTGCCCAGCCACCCATATTATTTTTATCAAGTTACATTTATTATTGGTAGGGTTGTTTAAACAAATTTTGTTTCTTTAAATTTGGATATCAGCTGGGCATGGTGGCTAATGCCTGTCATCCCAGCACTTTGGAGGCCAAGGTGAGTGGATCACCTGAGGTCAGGAGTTCAAGGCTAGCCTGGCCAACATGGTGCAACCCCATCTCTACTAAATAATACAAAAATTACCTGGGCATGGTGGCGGGCACCTGTAATCGCAGCTAATTGGGAGGCTGAGGCAGAGAGAATTGCTTGAACCCTGGGAGGTGGAGGTGGTTGCAGTGAGCCGAGATCATGCCACTGCACTTGAGGTTCAGTGACAGAGTGAGACTTCGTCTCAAAAAAAAATATTTTTTTTTGGATATGAGTCTTTTGTCAGTTTTCTATTTGTGGGTTACTACGATAGGACTATGATAGAGGAGAAGGAAAGAAGTTCTGAGCTTGTGTGTATACAGGAATTACATCCTCATTGATCTATAGGAGGAAGATAATATATAATAAGCGTTAGTGTTATATGCAGCAATTAGAACTCTTGTGGTGGGAATGTAAAATGCTGCAGCCTCTGTGAAACACAGTGTGGTGGCTCTTCAAAAAAATTAAAATAATTACCATTATGATCCAGCAATTTCACTTCTGAGTATGGATCCCAAATAACTGAAAGCAGGGACTCTTTGATATCTGTACACATATCTCTTTGATATTTGTGTATCTATGTTCATAGCAGCATCATTTGCCACAGCCAAAAGCTGGAAGCAATCCAAGCGTCCACTAATGGACGAAGGGATAAACAAAAAGTATTCTGCACATACAATGGAATATCATTTAGCCTTAAAAGAAAATTCTGACACATGCTATAACATGCATAAACCTGAAGGACATTAGGCTAAACAAAATAAGCCAATCACAGGTCAGGCGCAGTGGCTGATGCCTGTAATCCCAGCATTTTGGGAGGCAGAGGTGGGTGGATCACCTGAGGTAAGGAATTCAAGACTAGCCTGGCCAACATGGTGAAATCCTATCTCTACATAAAAAAAAAAAAAAACATTAACTGCATGTGGTGGCAAGTGCCTGTAGTCTCAGCTACTCAGGAGGCTGAGGCAGAATTGCTTGAATTCAGGAGGTGGAGGATGCAGTGAGCCAAGACTGCTCCACTGCATTGCAGTCTGGGTGAGACAGAGCGAGCCTCCAAAGAAAGAAAAGAAGAAAAGGAAAGAAAAGAAAAGAGGAGAAGAGGAGGGGAGGGGAGGGGGAGGGAGGGAGGGAAGGAAGGAAAGGAAGGTAGGAAGGAAAGGGAGGAAGGAAGAAGGGAAGGGAAAGAAGGGAGGGAAGGAGGGAAGTAGAGAAAGAGAAGGAAAAAAAGAAAGGACAAAGAGGAAATAAGCCAGTTACGAAAGGCCAAATTCTATATAATTCTCACCTGCAGTATGAGGTACCTAGAGTAGTCAGCCTCACCGAGAAACTGTTTGCCAAGGATTAGGGCAGGGAAAAATGGGAGTTTAATAGGTACTTTCCATTTTACAAAATGAGTTGTTCTGTGAACGGATGGTGGGTCATGTAGCATGAAGTGAATGTACTTAATGCTACTGCTTACTTAAGATGGTATTTGTTATATGTATTTCTTTAAATTGCATTTTAAATAAAATCAAGTAGTGGACGAATGTTATTTAGACATGAAGATAAATAGCTGAAGCAACTGGAGTAGTTAACTTTAAGGAATGGATGTTCAGGTGAGCAGCAGTGGAGTAGGAACACAGTATTTTCATTACGTATCTTCTAGAACTATGACTTTTAAGCTACGTAAATGTATTACTTTGGAAAAAATAAAAAGATATATGTAAGTTGAAACATTTAGAAAAAGATGGGTCCATGGCTTCAAAACCACAAATAGTTGCAAGATCTGGCAACATATGGTCTTCAGACTACAGGAAAAGTAATCTCTGAATTCATTACTTGTATGCATGTATATGTGTGTATATGTAAATCTGTATTACTTAAATGTGTGTATAATTTAGTGAGTAAATACTTTGTGTCAGGCTTTCCCCTAAAGTTAGACATTGAAGACAGAGCAATGAACAAAACAAAAGCCTTTGTTCTCAAGCATACATTCTAGTGAGAACGGTAAAACAAAAATATGATATGTGAGATGGTAACATATCCTACAGGGAAAAAAGGAAGATAAGGATGAATTTCAGTACAAGAAGGGAGCTATTGCATTTTAGTAGGGTGTCCAGGGAAGGCCTCATTTGATAAGGCCTTGTTTTTGCAGAATGAAGACCTAGTCAAAGTAGAAGCCTATCATGTAGATAGGGATTAGGCTTAGTCTGACTTTAAGTAGTTAACAGTAGAGAATATGGAGTTGAAGCAGCAAGAAAACAAACCCAATAGTTAAGCGTAGCTGCAGTCTTGGCAAACAGGGAGTTCTCCTTCATACCAAGTGTAAACTGGAAGACTCCTTTGGGAAGCATGCTTTCAAGAGAATGAAGGTGTCCATAGTTGGATGCACCTAGTGTGGCAAGCGGACGGGAAAGGGGAAGTTAGTCCAAGCTGGGTTCAGCAAAGGTTACTGGAGAGGATATAGGAGTTAAATCCTCAAGAAGTAGACATCAGGCAGGAGACAGAAGACAGGTTATCTGAGATGACAAATCAGGACCAAGGTAAAGGGTTCAATTTTTGCTGCCATTTATTAAAGGGACTGGGGCAAGTCATTTAAACCCTGTGCCTTGTAATTAAATGCACAGTTGGCACTCAAACTAACCTGAGGTTACAGCCCAACAAAATGTGTCACATCATTTTTGAGAGGTGGATATTGTATAGTTCGGGCCTCAGATGATCAGTGTTACAACCAGGGCATGAAGGTAGCAGTTAGATAAATAGGAAACAAAAGAAAAATGTATAGTCTTGAAAATAGAGAGGAAGTCTACAATGTCCAGATTGGATGACTGGGCAGTGGTTGTTTGCAAGAATTCAGGTTAGATTTGGGGGTAAAGTGGGGCTACACACATATTTATCTATGGATTTACATAAAAGACTTGAATGGTTGAGATCAACTGTGGAAAGCTTTTGAGTCCACAAAGATGACTAGGAAGTAGTTGCTTGAAAAATAGAAGAAGGCAATGTCAGGGAAGCCAAGTGAGGAGGAGATAACTTCAAGGCTGGACAGCTAACAATCTAGTTGCCTCAGGTTGAACTAAAACATCTAACTGTTTATGCATTTAGTCATACAAAGATCATTAGTAACTTTTGCCACAGAAATTTCAGAAGAAATTTTGAGAAAATGGATTACATGGGCTTAAAAAATGACAAAGAAGTGAAAGCTTCTTTCGGTGCTTGCTGTGTTTCCTCAAGTAAGGAACATTGTTAGGCTAAAAAAGATTTTTCCTAAATTTTGTTTCTTTAAATTCATGGTAAATAGCTATTATATGCTCGGTCAGGCAAGCAATGGTTTCTTCATTAATGACATAGATAATATATTTCCTAATGTAAAACTATCCTAACCTCCAGATAGAAACTATACATATTGTTTTAATAGACTCTCATCAGCTGCCTTGACAACTGACTTTGTCATACATTTTAGTAGTATGCAGCTAGCTAACTAAAACCCATGGAGGCAACTTTGGCCAACGGTCACTTGCAGAATGTGAAAATACAAGCATATATTCTTACTGTGTCCCACCAATCTTGGATGCTGTCCAGTTCTTAGGATACCAGGTCTTTTAATTTTTAAAGCTATATGATTGAGTCTGTAAATAATTCTCAATTATCATATTTCAGACTTAAGTTTTTGTTTTTCTATATTACTATCACGTAATCACTATTCAAAGTAGATGCTACTGATTATGAAGGTATTATTGTACAATCATTAGTAGACTCAGTGTGTTGACATTAGTAATGTTAAGGTTCTACACTGAAAATTGGCTATGTTAATTTTAATAAAACTAGGGGGCTGGGCACGGTGGCCCACACCTGTAATCCCAGTACTCTGGGAGGCTTAGGGGGCAGATTGCTTGAGGCCAGGGGTTCCAGACCAGCGTGGGCAACATGGCCAAACTGTCTCTACTAAAAATACAATTATCTGGACACCGTGGCACATACCTGTGATCTCAGCTACCCGGGAGGCTGATCACAAGAATCATTTGCACCCAGAAGGCAGAGGTTGCAGTAGCCAACCAATGAAGAAACCCATTTGAAATCAGTTTACTGAATCTTGGCTTTCATTTTAATGTCGTTAATAGTACCACCACCAAACCCACCCTCACACCTTACCAAATCTTTACTACCAAATTTTATTTCAGGATTAAAAAGATAATTCACTTGTGGCCATTTCCTCACTCCTCCCAAAAAAATCCTGTCAATATTTGAAAAATATCAATGGCTCTCCCTCACTTTAACAAGTAATTTTGGCCAGATTTCTCTCACTAATCTTAAATTTTTCCAGGTCTCATTTTAACAAGCACCAGTTGAAGCAATGAGTAATATGAATATATTTAATAATCAAAGCTCCACCAAAAAAATAATTCTGAAAAATTTTCACATTCTTTAGTCTATTACTATATATAATACAAGTACCTGCCCAAAAGTATTTTCATCCTCCTGACTTCTAAACCAAGTGATTTTCCTCAATTTATTAGACTGGATTCTTATAGAAAGATAAAAAGGGTTTTGAATGGGCAAGAACCGCAAAGTTGTGCATACTTATAGAACTTTAGGGAAACAAAATAATCAAGGAATGCAAAGACACACAAAAGCAAGGTACTTACTGCAATTCTTGGTGTTTTTTCAGTTAAACAAATCTTAAAATTCCCAAAGCCAGGTGAACCATTAAACCTCAATAATATAACACAATATCTAAATACTACTATTCCTAAAGGGAAGAGTAAGTCTGAATTTGTAGTCTTAAATCAGAAAGTAAAGCCAAGGAAGACAAACTGGAGAATGGTGATTTCCATTTTAGGATCTTAAGTAGAGTGGAGAAGCGCACAACTTCCTAGAAAATTTGAGATGTTCTTCAGGCTAAGAAGTATAAATCTTGATAGTAATATATGTGAAATTTTTGTTTTCTCACCAGTGTGGGAAATTTTCAACACAGAGAAATGTTTACACTAAACTACAGTTGTGCTCCCCAAAATATACTTGCAACTTGTGTATCTGAATCTCCCATATATTGTCTTTTCCTTTTCAGATAACCACATTTTAATATCAGCATTGGTGATTGCCAGCACAGTAATTTTGACAGTTTTGGGAGCAATCATTTGGTTCCTGTACAAAAGACATTCTGATTCTCATTTCACCACAGTTTTTTCAACTGCACCCGAATCACCTTATAACGAAGACTGTGTTTTGGTAGTTGCAGAAGAAAATGAATATCCTGTTCAGTTTGACTAAGCTTTTGGTAATCTTGCACTAAGATATCAACAAAATGCCTTGGCCAAGATTCTTGGGAAGGATTTTAATATAAAACTTGACATTGGATCTTAGAACTTTAATGGTATTCCTCATTTTAGTAACATTATTTTTATGTATTCATCTGTTGTGACAAAAATTTTTAGGTTCATTATAAAATCAGGTTTTAGAAATGATCTTAGATCTAATGTAGTGATTTTAACCACCTCGTCAAATGCAGAATCTGTCACTTGAATGAAGGAAAGCTTAAAGCCCAAGAAGCAGATAAAAATAAAAGCCCAGCCTATTTGTCTCGCCTGATGTATCTTCCCTTCTATTTACTTATATGTTTATTAGTAAATATGAAATGGGGAATAAGTGATTTTAAGTACATCCCATACATTTAAATATCTTTGATAATGGTTACTTTGGCAGGTAATTCCTCTAGAATGTGTATCTCCTTTTATGATTTAGATGAAGAAAATTTTATAACTTTTACAACACCCCTTAACACATAATTTTAGTTTCGTTACTTTTACACACACCATTTTATCATGATTCAAGTTTTAATGGAAGTTTATAAATTTTTGAAAACAAAATACGATGGCTGTGTCCAGGAAGGCATGGAGAAAGCTGGCAATTAGGTTAACACTTACATATCATAGTGCCACTTTAAGGATTTCGCTCCTGCCACCATACCTTTCGTACCTTCTCCTATACAAGATATATCTCATTCTCCTCAAGCATTTATACATTTTTCTTTCAAAGACATGAAAACTGTAAGCAAAAACCAAAGAAAAACACTAAGTACAACTGTGGTGATGATGATCAAAGTTTTTAGTACATTTATTGTACGTTTTAAGAAAAAGGTGAAAATAATCATTTGGGGAGTAAAAGAAAAAGCTGGAGTGATTTTCCTCACCATCAATAAAAACAGGCAAGAATGTATAGATTTCATGTAAATTGGTCATGTATCACTTATCAATGGGGACACGTTTTAAAAAATGCATAGTTAGGGAATCTCTGTGTGAACATCAGCATGTACTTACAAAAACCCAGATGGTATAGCCTATTTTGTTCCAAATGTGCACAGCATATTACTGTGCTCAATACTAGAGGCAACTGTAACACAGTATTTGTGTATCTAAATATAGAAAAGGTAAAAATATGGTCTACTATAGGAACACTGTTCTATATGTGTTTCATTGTTGACTGAAGTATACTGTTTGTAAGTCTGAAGCTCAAAGAAAAGCAATCCCTCTCCTGAATCTACACCCCATCAATTATCTTACTTTCTTATGGGGAGATACTCTCTCTCACTAGCTTGACTAATGGCAACAAAGTCCCAGCTTGTGTAATCTCTTTTTATTGACCACATAAACCGAAAACACGCCTCATCACAATTAAAGGCACTAACGAGACATGAGTAACTAAAAAGTGACAGAAAACTATCAACAGTGTGGCTACCTGGTATTGAAAATGCAGGCATTACACTAGCTGTTACACAATCATGCTCTGTAAGAGCTTTACATTTCTTGAGATTTTGTGTAGTGATAGAGATGTCTATTTTATTATTGATAGGCTATTAATGTCAATAGTGAACATTACCCCAGAATTCCTGATTTTCCTAGCCAAATTCTACCACTCCTTGAAGAACCACAGTCACAGTAAAAACATGGTGTATTGTGGGAACTAAGAGTTTTAAAGGAGTTCTTAAAGGAGTGGTAGAATTTGGGGAGAAAGTGATTAAGTCCAACTTAAAACCAACAGTCTCAAACATTTAGTACTACAATGTCCGATGAGCCACTAGCCACATGAGGCATTGAATTTAGTTTAAAATCCAATTTCCCAATTATATTAGCCACATTGTAGTGTCCAAATCACAGGTGGTTAGTGGGTACTATACTAGGCAACATAGATTACATAACTTTTTTATTACAGGAAGTTTTATTGGGCTATGCTTCTCTTAAATCTTACCTTCTACTCAACTCCCAAACAACTTTCTTCTGCAGGTTTTGGTGCTCTCTACCTAATGGCAGCTCTTCCAAACTAGCTGTTTTAAACTTTAATTTTCAATGTTTGGTTTCATTTTTCAATAGGGCAAGAGGCCTCTGGTAATGAAGTGTGTGCTCTCTCTCCTCTCTCTATATATATGACAGATTCTTGCTCTGTCACCCAGACTAGAGTGCAGTGGCTTGACCTCGGCTTAATGCAACCTCTGCCTTGTGGGTTTTCAACGGATTCTCCTGCCTCAGCCTCCTAAGTAGCTGGGATCACAGCCACCTGCCACCACACCCATTTAACTTTTTGCATTTTTGGTAGAGATGGGGTTTCACCATGTTGGCTAGGCTGGTCTCAAACTCCTGACCTCAAGTGACCACCCACCTTGGCGTCCCAAAGTGCTGGGATTACAGGCATGAGCCACCCTGCTCGACCTACATTTTAATTTTCTTTATATACCTGAACATTTATAACAAGCCCCTTATATATTCATTAGTCAAGAGATAATTGGGATACATAGGCAGGCTTGTTTACTACATTCAGAATGTAGAAACTGCTTTCTCCAACATCTTGGTTCTAGCTAGTAATAACAATGTAATTCTTTGGCAGATATTTAGAATAACATTTTAAACTATATTTTGTTAGAAAATTGCATTTTTGTAGTGTGCAGTGTATGGTCTCTTTAATTCTTAGTTTAAAACTGATAACCAATGAAAGCCTTTTCTCTTATTCCTCTCATTTACATGATAATCTGAAGCTAATAGGACAATATTAAAAAACTAAGTGGTACTGGAAAACTACAAGAATACTGCAAAGCTTAAGCCATTGTTATCACTGTCATTTAGCATTTAATGACAAAACTATACAGAATATCTTGTATGCATACCAATGAATGTTTTGTACTAGTTAAAATTTTTAAATAAAGTTTTACGGGTTAAGCAGAAGACAACTATCATACTGAATTTTATTAAAAGTATGTATGCTCAAATTGAAAGCATCCCTAAGGACAACTATCACACTGAATTTTATTGAAAGTATATATGCTCAAATTCAAAGCATCCCTAAGGACCCACAGAATATATTAAAACTACCATCCTTAAATTTTATATTTTTGCTTGACGACAAACAATGCAAAGACAACTGGCAAGAGGTGAGCAAATGTTTTAGAACATTTATATGAGATTTGAAATTTTAATAAAATTCTTGATTATAAAGTTTGAAGTCTTCTTTGAACACTAGTTTAAAAGGAAAAATTTCAAACTGTAAATAAATCAGTGTGCACTTTATTTCGAGCCAATGTTTTACATAAAACCAACAAACTAAGTGTGGGCAAATTGTCATTCACTTTTGAGAAATTACATGGTTCCTATTTAGGTTTGAAAAAGTAGTTTGTTGCAATAACATCAGACCTTAAGGTGTTTTAAAGTTTATCTCAAGGGTATTGACAGAAGAAAAAATACAGTGTTATGTAAGTATACACAACTCATGACCACAGTGTAGATCCATTCATGGTGAATAAGGTTCATCTGCCCTCCAAAGGTAGTGAAAAATACTAAGTCATCAAATAAATGCTCAGAATTACCAAGGAACAGTTAAAAATGACCAGGATCCAAACAGGTTATTTATATCATATTTATCTATAAAGAAGTGACAACACTAAAAAACACATTGAAAACCAGTGTTTTAAACTCTGAATATGGGATTTAAAAATATTCCATTAACTTGAGATTGCAATATTTTTTTTAAACCAAATAGCATTTGACTGGCAATTCTCATATAATTTACAGCTGTAATATTCCTAAAAGGAATATCTACATACTATAGCCTATCAAATATAATCTGCATTTTGCAAATCAATACAAAAATGCATCCATCATTTATACATTTGATATTTATATACTTTCTTAACAATTTTATTGCTAAGTGAATTTGGAATTCAAATTAAATTTGGAAACCTAATATAATGCTCTTCTCAGGACCTTCTCCCATTCTTTTTTTAATTTTTGTTTTTAAACACTGGAAGCAAATGATTAACAAAAGGAGACTGCAACTTAAGGCATTTTAAAAGAAAAATACTTAGGAGCCATATGGATTTAATTTCAAACGCGTATTTTGTCCCACTTTTCTCACTAGCAAGAGACTAAAACAGAAACCTTTTTTTCATAAATATGACTACAGTAATCAGAACACAAAAAAGGGTTGATGGGCATTGCTGATTTAAAACAAGGGTAATACTTTCCCACTCACCTAAAAGAAAAAAACCTTTTTGATTACCAGTTTATAAACAGATTTGCTGTGTTAAAAAAGTCCAGCAGAATTTTAATTCAGCAACATTTGAGAATGAATATATATATACAGGCATACATGTGTACGTATATATTCATTTTATATATAGTCAATGTATTTATTAGGCATTCCCCCACAAAATCAATTTATATTTAATTGCCACTTTTAATAAACACTTGTGTTCACAGATCATCCATCTGTCTTATATGAAGTTAGGCAATATCAAATGTCCTGTTATGGTCTCCATCTTCTTCGGAATCATCCTCTGAAGCTGTTGAAAGAAAACAGGATAGTCAAGAATGATTTTAAGGGGGATAAAAATGGGAAGTGTAAATATGAAGCCAGAAGAGCAATGACTTGTAAAAACAAAAATCCCAATTTAGTATACTGTTTGATCAAAATGATAAGTTATATGACAGGGTTAGGGTGGTCTGACTGTGGGTGATTCCCATCCACAATGCCCCCGCCCCCACATCTTTTTGTAATGTTCTGTCAATTTTTATAAAAATGAAAATGCTTAAAAATGTTCAAGAGCATCTTCTAAACATTTTTTTTGAGATAAATCTGTGTTCATAGTAGCTAATGATATATAAACACTAAGAAAAAAAGTGAACTTAAGGCAAGTGCTCTCACACACCTGAGTAGAATCTGGCTTATTACCGCTGCATGTTTGATGCATCCGATGAGAATGAAAAGAAATGTACATAGAATAAGAGGTTATGGGTGTTCTTGCAATTTACATCAAAGCTATGTCTATACAATGCCAAGATAAAAGCTCATTTAGTAAGTCAGAAAAGCTTCATATAGACACAGCCTAAATTAAAGTAGCTGGATTCAGTAAAACCTATTGTTGAGATTTTTCCCCTGTATCCACACTGTCAGAAACTTATCACTTTTGCAGTATTTCTGACCTCAATTTATTCAAGGGTCACTAGTGGCTCAAGAGTTAAAAATAAAGCATTCTGGGTGTCTTTAGGAAGGACATAGTAAGTATAAAACTATGAATTCTATGAACTGCTTTGCATGTGAAAGAAAACGCAGGCTCACTAAAATAAACATCTAACCACCATCTTTCCCCCATTATCAAGGGCAGAAAGGTTTAATGCACTCTTTTCATTATTTACATTGGACAAATTAAGAGCATCCAACAAATGGAATCAACCTAGGGCAAAGCACAGAAAAACTATGCAACACTAATAGATTTAAATCCATTTAATAAATGACACAAGCATATAACTAGCTCATGACTGATATAAACTCTATAAAGTTTTATGCTATATCACTGAGAAATGCCAAACTAAAAAATAACGACTTATTAAGGAACTTCTTGTGTTTTTCCATTTAACTCCACTCCACAGGAGAGGACAATTTAGTCAGAACCCATTTCAGAATGTATTAATACTCTGCTATTTAGGGATTAACTTGTAGCACCCATGTCTTCCATGCACAATTGAGTTTGGACATATTGCACCTCCATCTTTTTCTTCCCACATGTTAGGAGGGGACAATACTATGTTTAAGAAACTAAATTTTAAATGAGAATGTTAGCTTTTTAAAATGGAGAAATCTGAGGAAAACATACACTGAAACAAATTACTATCATGACATTGGACAAACTATATAATTTAAAAAAACAACAACAACAAAGAAGAGACCTTTGTATTAGGCCAACATTAGGGATATGAAACGAAGGTATAAAGGGAAAAAAATTTTATACCAAATGAGTTTGCACTGACTCCTTTATTTTCACATATCCCAATTAAAATTGTGAAAATATGTTACCTGATTCCATCTCAAATCCTTTTAAAACTTGAAAGTAGTATACACGTAATGACAAAAATCTATGTTTTAGATTATCTAGAATTAAAAGGTTCCTATGAGGACTAAGTCCTTTTTAAACTTATTTCAAAGGATGTTGAGCTTTCTCTAAAGGTAAAAACAGTATGCATACTATAGATAACACTCCAAATAGTTCGAAGATGAGTATAGGAAGTAATCAACTGAAGAATACGTATTTTAAAAAGACACTTTGAGTAGTGTTTTGCAATGGGTAACGAAGTAAAAGTAAAATATGCAGGGGTTGGGTGGGGTAATCTTCAATTGCCAGGAACTGTTCCAGAGCCACTAATACCTGTGCCCCCATGGTATGAAGCACACTGGAAGTTCCAGGAGATTAAAAAGGTAGGCTGTACAGATGCCTGTCAAGATTTGAGAATTAAGTGCCTTCACTTATGAGCCCAGGCAGAAATCCTGACACTGGAATGTGATCTTAAGAGACTGGAGCTATTGGCAGAGATGGCTACCTATTAAAGGTCCATGAGGACTTATAAAAAGCCAAAAAAAAAAAAATCCTCACCAAAATCAGCCCTTCATGGCTTCTGACATGGATTCAGAATTAGGACTCCTGGTCCCATATTTTCCTGGAATCATATACAAGCCCAGGAATAATCTTTTATGATCTAACAAATCTGAGTAAACCGGCAAAATTTCTTACCAAAAACAAAATTTAAAAAATCCTAACAGATTAAGAAATATGGTTTGATTAGTAGTTAAGATTTATGCCTTCTTTTTAAATTATAAATCCTGAAATCAAGGTGATCAACAGTTAATTTCTCTTTGGAAAAAAAAAAAGAGAAATACTGGCAGTTTAAATTACATTCTTCCATACTTTAAAATATGCTTTAAATATGCTTTAAAAAAACTAATGTCGGTTGCCCAACTCATATTTCCAAAATCAATCATTTTGGTATTATTAAGCTTATAAATGAAGCTCTAATTTGGCAGAAAAGAGTTATACTTAGGTTTTGCTCTGTGGATTTAATTTGCAAAAGTAAATTCAACAAGTCTGGGGAGGGGGGAAATTCCACCTACTTTCGAGATCTTCCATATGTGCCTGAAGAGTTCTTGCAAGGTTAATAAACTAGAAACAATGCAGAAAGAAATACAGTAGTTTAAATGTTGCAAATGGTTCTAAAGAGAGAATCAGTATAGGAGATTCATTTCTACTTAATAAGTCAAACATCATTTTAAGCCTTTAAATAGGGGTCTTTCTCCCCCCAACATCAAAAATTACAAGCTTAATGGTATTAATTTTTAAATGTTTTATATAATCACTATAATCATGTAGAAACCAGTTTTTTAAAATTGGGAGCAGATAAATAATTTTATCCAATAATATTGTTTTCTCATAACACTTAAAAAAATTATGAAATGGAGGGAAAAAAAAGCCAAAAAACCACCCCTTGTATTTGGGCCCAAATAAATTCAACTTCAGTGGCCATAAAAAACAAACAAAAAACTCCCAAGAATCCATATTTTCCTACCTAAATTTGATAAAGTATACATTTCATTAAAAAAAAAAGTATACTTTTTTCATTAAAAAAAATCCTAATGACCTCCATTTTGGAGTATTATCCAACATTTTGTAATTTTCCACCTTATAACTTGTAAATATGAACTTTTACAAACACATGAAATTCAAAAGTTCTTACACGTTTTATATGTTTTATTCATTCTGAAGAATTAAGGTACCTTTTTAGAAATCATTTTACAGTATTAAGGTTTTAGGGGCTCACAATTTCTAAAGTACTTAGAAGTCAAGAGATCTTTGCTCAAATTCTGAATGCTCTTGATAGATAATAATAATGTTCTTCAATGATAATTATCTGTTAACTGGCTCACTGGAATAATGTCCAGATGATTATAAAATACAGAAAAATATTTTACTAATTTAGAAGCAATATACACATTGAATTGCAGTTATGTGATAATTCTCAAAATAAAAACATTACATTAACTCTACTACATTTTTATCACCAAAGTTAACACTAATACAACAAAGTTTGAAGGATATACTTACGAACACATTTCAAGATTATGAAGTGTTCAGAATACTACAATAATGGCAGATATATAGAGATCCTAGCCCTTGCTACACAAAATTGCCCAGACAAGCAGAGCATGAAGTTTCCTCCAGTACTCTAAGGCAAAAAGCATAATTTACTTATAAATACCTAACAAACAGCTAGCCAAAATGTCGTATTATGGCTAATAACATACACAGTAAACAACCAACTATTCCATATCTAAAATAGTTTGTAATATGGACACTTAAAAATTAGTACACTGGTAATATTTTGTAGAACAATCACAAATAAATTGAAGTTAATTTCCCACTACTCTTTGGTCTTCGAGTTCAATTTCAGGTTTCTAAGTGATAATACTGAGGTTCTGTTTTAGTAATAGCCCATTTTCCCTCAATGTTTCCAATTGTTTTTTCAATCAAATACATTCCAATTACCTTCAAGAGCTAGAATATTACTTCTCTAAAATAGCTTTATGAGAAAATCAGCCTGCTTGTTACAGAAGTCACGAATTTCCATTAAATCTACAATATCTTTATTTTTAAGAAACATTATAAAAATAAAAGCTTCCCAAAGGAAGTAAGATGTGAACATATAAAACAATCTGCTTTCCAAGGCAAACACTTGCTGGATCACACCCCCCCTCTCCCCAACTTCATTATTACTTACTCTGACACGTGTACTTGGTTCATTTGTATTTCCCATCATATCAGAAAAGCTTTGTTCGCACAAGTGCAATAACACCACTAGGTAGAGACCAGAGCTGATAAACTCATACTCAGCCTTCAACAGGGAAGCAAACAGGAGAAAAGGAAAATACAGAGAACGAAAAATTAGTAGAATTCAGATTGATACTCACAGTACACTGATAAACTAGAAGAAATGTATTCATATCCAGTTCCTAATAAGGGATACAATGCCATTTATTAAGAAAAAAAAGACTGTCCTTTATAATTTCATAAAATTTTACTTTTTATTCTCATAGTCTTTAGTGTAATGACTTTATATAAAAATGGAACTTTTAAATAATTTGATGGTGGAATGAATGCTTTGGTTTTCTATAAAGCTCCTAGATTTCATTATACAAACGGGTACAGCTATATATGTTTAATTAAAAATTACATTTCATCTATAGCTAAGCCAATATACTACTATAATTAAAACCTACTGTGATAGCTCAAGTGTTTTTCTGTGTAATACAATGAACTTAAAAGCACAGTAAATAAAAGAATGAATTAATAAAGGTAAGAGAGTAACTAATCATTCGCACAGAAATCTGTAGTTGGTAAAAACAGCTCTTCGATTCCAAACTGTTCTGTTGTGTTAAACTAAAAGGAAGAAGCTGAGACAAAGTTAACAGAGAGTTAAGGTTCAGGACTGCTGCCAGGGACACACTTCCAAGTTGCCTTGTGGAGAGCGCTCCAGAGAACAAAAGAAAGGCTCAGATTTTTAAAGAAAAGACAAATCAGGAAGGGAGAGATTACAAAAGCTGTTCACTCTGAATTCTCATTGGTTTACAGAAATAACGTTGGTTAGTGATTGGCTATACACTATTGTACTATAGGGTATATGACACTTATGGCTACTTGGCCATTAGTCTAGAGTCCCCAAATTAAGTAGCTTCAAGAGATAATCAAGGGAGACTGAGATGAGAATGCTGTTACATTTTAAACACCCCTCTGGACCTGATAATTTTAAGGAGCTCATATTTCTCAGATTAAATGTCTCTCCCCCACCCCCACCCCTGCCCCAGTTGTTTTTAAGCCATGAATACAAATCATGAATATAGTATTATTAAAAATCTAATCTCTCCTGTAATTTTTTACACTGAACTACTCAAAAACTAATTGGGTAACTGGTTCATCAGAAGTTAAGAATTTTATGATTTTAGTACCACCTTCAGCAAGTAACTTGTTACCAGAGTACTGAGTATTCAAGAAATTTAAGGCCAGGCGCAGTGGCTCACACCTGTAATCCCAGCACTTTGGAAGGCTGAGGTGGGTGGACCACTTGAGGTCAGGAGTTCAAGACCAGTCTAGCCAACATGACAAAACCCCATCTCTACTAAAAATACAAAAATTAGCTGTGGCAGGTGCCTGTAACCCCAGCTACTTGGGAGCCTGAGGCAAGAGAATCACCTGAACACGGGAGGCGGAGGTCGTGCCACTGCACTTCAGCCTGGGCAAGAAGAGCAAAACTCTACACACACACACACGTACGTACGCACGCACGCACACACACGTTGAAATGCTTCACTTAATAATTTATTTTTACCTTTTTAACTTACAAGGGAATAATATATCCATAAAAATTTTTAAGAACTTTAAATGGGGCCAGATGCAGTGGCTCACACCTGTAATCCCAGCACTTTGGGAGGCAGAGGCAGGTGGATCACCTGAGATAAGGAGTTCAAGACCAGCCTGGCCAACATGGTGAAACCCCATCTCTACTAAAAATACAAAAAATAAGCCAGATGTGGAGGCAGATGCCTGCAACCCCAGATACTCGGGAGGCCGAGGCAGGAGAATCACTGGAACCCACTGTAGTGAGCTGAGATCGTGCAACTGCACTCCAGCCTGGGCAACAGAGCGAGGCACCATTTCAAAAAAAAAAACTTAAATGGTTATCACCTTGTAAAAGATCAAGACACTGGGTAATGAGGAAACAGACTTACTAATCACTTAAAATGAGTGTAGCTATCAGGCCACTAGAATCTATTATTCATACAGAATAAACAAGTTAAAACCTCAAAGTTTAATCAAGGCTGTCATTGTTTTTAAAATGACTCCACCTAATATTTCCTAATACTTCTAAAGAATATGGGTCATTAAAATGCTTAGAAAACAATAAAAGCATTCCTGAGTTCAAAAAAGGACTGGCCGAGCCTGGTGGCTCATGCTTGTAATCCCAGCACTTGTGGGAGGCCAAGGCAGGCGGACCACAAGGTCAGGCATTCTAGACCAGCCTGACCAACATGGTGAAACCTTGCCTCTACTAAAAATACAAAAATTAGCCAGGCATGGTGGCACATGCCTGTAATCCCAGCTAGTCAGGAGGCTGAGGCAGGAGAATTGCTTGAACCTGGGAGGCCGAGGCTGCAGTGAGCTGAGATTGCCCCACTCCACTCCAGCCTGGGCGACAAAGCGAGACTTCATAACAAAAAAAAAAAAAAAAAGAAACAAAGAAAGAACTGCCTCTGAGAGACAGGATGAAGCATCTCGAGAAGAAAGGCAGCAGAAGAAATAATCCTTTTGAAACTTACTCTCATTTTGAAAAATTATATATTTATTTTTGCATGATTCCACTTTTCCATGATTCCGTTTTTTTGTTTTGTTTTGTTTTTTTAAAACTCGATGTTTATTTTCCATGAAATATCAATGCTCACTAGCTACACAGAACTCCTTGGGGATTTACAACATTTCCTTGCTGAAAGTGATTTTCTTTTTGGACAACTAGTGCATTGGAGAATAAAACAACCTAACTGGCATTAGAGTGGCACCTATGCTATATCAACTACTTAATGTTTCATTCTTTAGATTAGTGATTCTTAATCTGGATCCAAGCAATTAGCTTCAAGGGATCTGGGAACCCCTTAAATTATAGACATAATTTGTGTCTATATATTTTTAAAGAAGGGTACATAGTTTTAATCAGATTTTCAAAGGGTATCCATTATTCCCATACTTAAAAAACGTGTTTCAGAAAATATCATATATTAACGTATGATTCTATTTGTATGAAATTATCCAGGGTAAGTAAATCTATAAAACAACACAGACTGGTAGTTGCCAGGGGCTGAGAGGACAGAATGGGGAGCAACTGTTTAATGGGTAGAGGGTTTTCTTTTGGAGTGATGAAAATGTTGAACTAAACAGAGATGGCGGCTGTACAAAATGGTTTTCATGTTTTGTAAATCTCATTCAACTTAATAAAAGAGAGTAGGCCCATTACCCCTACATTTAAAGTGTTTTTGTTTTGTAGAGACAGGGTCTTGCTATGTTGCCGAGGCTGGTCTCAAACTCCTGGCCTCAAACAATCATCCTGTTTTAGCATCCCAAAGTGCTCGGTATAGGAGTGAGCCACTGTACCTGGCCAAAAAGTGTTTTTCAAGCACTTGATGCATTCCCTTTTCATCATATCTTTTTTTCAACAAATATGCTAACCACACTTCAACAATTTGGCTCTAGAGTCACCCTTGTAATCTCCTTAAACACACATCTGCCCACCTCCTGAATTTTCCTCCAGTAAAGAAAATGGGGGAAAATACTGAGCTCTTCATTCTAACTGTATCATTTATGCATCTCAAAAAACTTATGGCTGTGGGGAAATAAGGTTGGCATCCCTATTTTGGAACAACTTTCCTAAGCTTAAGGGAAAAAAAAAATTATGAAATTCTAACACCTAATGAAGTAATAGAATTATGTTAAGAATATTATCATTGTTATTATTATTTTAATGCAAGGTTTCTGACCATGATTTAATCTTTTCTTCAAGAGCTGTCCTTGAAGCATAGAATAGACACTTACCAAATTAGGCAAAATATACTAACTTGTTCATTTGCATGAGCTCTATGTAGTTCATGGATATCAAAATCCTCCAGGTTAAGCTCCAACTTCTCTTTACATAGTTCACAGGTGGTTACAGCTTCTAATGAGGAACCTGGTAAAAATTAATTACAAGTAAAGCTTAGTTTTACAATGTCTTCATAAAACACTTTTCCTCGTTAAGTTTTAGGCTTAAAATTAAAAAAAAAAAAAACCTTAATGGAAAGAAGAAGAAAAGGGGATACATTTCTGCAGCAAACCAGGAATGTCCCCTAATACAGCAGTCTATAATATCCAATGTTCACGTCAGGTCCTGCCTTATGATAATAAGCCACCGCCCATTATTTGGATACCTTGGTTGTTTTCTTCCCAGATACTCATACATCCTTCATCACAGGAAGCTGACAGAGGCAATGGAATGCCATCTGTATGTCCTACTTCCTCCTTAAGTATTTTGGCATGATGCCATGAAAACAATGTTTAGTGACGTAACATCTCAAACACCTAGTTACACACCAAGCCAGTATCTTTGATGTGACAACACACACCCAAGACCTTTTGGAGTTTAAAAAATGTGTCTGCCTTACTTGCTAGAATGGGGAAAAAAGAGCCAACCTTGTCCAAATAAAAACAGCTCCCTTCAGTCATAAAAGGAATTAGTCTTGATATATGCTGCAACATGATGAACTTCGAAAACATTATGCTACATGAAATAAGACAGATATGAAAGAAAAATATTTTATGATTCTACTTACATAAAATATCTAGAATATGCAAATTTAGAGAGACAGAAAGTAGATGAGACGTTAGCAGGGATTTGGTGGAGAAGGGAGCAGGAAATGAGGAGTTATTTCTTAATGGTTAGAGTTTCCGTCTGGAATGACAGACAATTTTGGAAATAGGGGTGATGGTTGCACAACACTGTGAATGGACCAAACTGTATACTTAAAAATGGTCAAAATGGTATATTTATGTTACTTATATTTGTTTGACCAAAAATTTTTTTAAAGAGAAAACTTCCATATCCATTCAACATTTGATTATTCTGAAGCTTTTTGGTTCCAATTTGGTAGGTAGTAAAGTCTTGTATAATTAAATATGTAGGTTCTTTCTACTCTTTCCTTTGTTTACATTTAGATAGGGTTTCAAATGGAAAAATTACCTTAAAATTAGAGTAAGTTCTACAAATAACAAGGTAGATAGGTTTAAATTCGATTCAATTAACATTTGTTGAGTGACTGTTATGTGCAAGCAGTTAATTAGAGGTTTTGGAAATTCAAAAAAGAAAGAGTAGTAGGTCCTGCCTTCAAGGAGCTCATAAAACTCTACTAACTAGTGTTAGTTAAATAAGAATTTTTTAAGAGTAAAATTTGGCATAAGGTTCAAGACAGCAGTAGTAACTTATGCATATTTTCTAGAAAACAGCTGAAAGTGAGCCTAATCTGAAGAAGTAAGCTGTCTCAAAATGAGCTGTAGTAAAATTACATTGAGTTTTCATTACATTTTGAGTATATGAATAAAACCTAGCTTCTTTTTAGAGTCTAGCATACATGAAAATGTAATATGGACCTTGGAGATAATTTAATACAGATTCTCTTATATATCTTAGTGCTTCATTTTCTTCCTCCAGGGACTAAAAGACTTACTAAGTCACTCAAAAAGGCTACGCACAGCTAGGAGCAACCCATTTATTCCTACATGTTTTTGCTGGAGACAAGATCTCACTCTGCTGCTGAGCCTAGGGTGCAGTGGCACGATCATGGCTCCTTGCAGCCTCTAACTCCTGGGCTCAAGGGATTCTCTTGTCTTGTCCTGTTGGATTACAGGTGTCAGCCACCAATCAGCCTACTCCTATGTATATTAATCAGGGCTCTCTCCATTACACCCTGACTGCACCTGCCTAAACCTGTACTAGATTTATTGTATTCATCTTTGTATGTCCTGTAGACTTTTGCAATTCAAATTTAGTAGCTTCTTAATAAATGTTTAAATAAGTCTCTACCAGAATGATGGGGTATTTGTGCAGCAATAAAAAATACTTCTGAATACTTATTAGGAAAGTTCAGTTGCTGAGACCTATACATTCAATTGGCCATCTTTTGAAAAGCATTTATTATAAACTTATAAAACTAACTTGAGGCCAGGTATGGTGGCTCATGCCTGTAATCCCAACACTATGGAAGACTGCCATGTGGTGGATCATTTGAGGTTAGGAGTTCAAGACCAGCCTGGCCAACATGATGAAATCCCATCTCTACTAAAAATACAAAAAAATTAGCCAGGGAGGCCACTGAGGAGGGCAGATCACTTGAGGCCAGGATTTTGAGGTCAGCCTGGCCAATACTATGAAACCCCACCTCTGCTAAAAACACAAAAAACTAGCCAGGCATGGTGGTGTGGGCCTGTAGTCCCAGCTACTCAGGAGGCTGAGGCAGGAGGATTGCTTGAACCCAGGAGGCAGAGGTTGCAGTGAGCCAAGATTGTGCCACTGCACTCCAGCCTGGAGACAGAACAAGACTCTGTCTCAAAAACAAAAACAAACTCCCATTTAATTTAATCTAATCATGTACTTACCATGTGCCTGGTATAGTGGAAACTATAAACATTAACCATTTTGACATTCATTAACAACTTTACGAGGCATTACTCAATTTTACTCATGACGGAACTGAGGCCCAACCCCAGTCCTACTTAAGAATCTTTGAGAGTAGATTTGAATCATCTGTATTTTTTGTTTTTTGAGACAGAGTGTCACTGTTGTCCCCCAGGCTGGAGTGCAATGGGGCAATCTTGGCTCACTGCAACCTTTGTCTCCTGGGTTCAAGCGATTCTCTTGCCTCAGCTTCCCAGGTAGCTAGGATCACAGGGGTGCACCACCACACCCAGCTAATTTTTGTATTTTTAGTAGAGGTGAGGTTTCACCATGTTGGCTAGGCTGGTCTCAAACTCCTGATCTCAGGTGATCCACCAGCCTTGGCCTCCCAAAGTGCTGGGATTACAGGAGTGAGCCACTGCGCCCAGCCCATTTGTATTTTTTAAAACTCCAGTGAGTGATTTTGATCAGCAGCCGGGGTTGAGAACCAATGTTAAGAAACATGCTCAAGACCCTATAGCTAGCTGAGTGTTCAAGTAAATATTCCAAACTAGGCTCATCTAACTTCAAAAAGCCAATGTTCTTAAACAATAAACTGTATTATCTGTTTTCTTCCATATCTAGCACTAATAATCAATTGTCTGTATCAGAAGTTAAGTCAAGTTGTTGTTCTTCATTTTGGTAACAGCTAATATTTCTGGGCCCTAAAGTGTCAAAATGAAAAGCATGTTAAGTGTAATCTCTCATTTAGTTCTCCTAACACCTCATGGGAATGATCAACAAAGCCCGTGAGTTACTGTTACACCGCACAGATCAGAGAAAAGGCAGCTCCAGGTGAGACAGCTTGTTTGTTCAGCGCCTTGGGCTTAGACTAGCTTAGAAGAAAAGATACTGCTTTCTCCTCTTGTGACCACCAAGGGGGCTACTGCTCACCACTTGACTACCATATTACCGGGAGCCTCAGGAATTTTCCCAGTATCCCCATAATCTCCAACTTGAACCCAACTCTTCCAACAGATTATGAAAATCAAAATCAGTGCAATCATACCTCACAACATATTTTGCCTTTGTCACCATGCTATAATGATCAGACCTTTAATCTCACACAATTATGTACATTTATTAATCTGATCTAATTTTCTACCTTACTAGTAGTTTCTATGTCCTGTCTTGTACTCATGGTCTAATACCAGTAAATTCCTCTAATCACCAACCTTTCTTTTTTGAACTTTTTACTTTAATGTCTGAACCATAGTGCCCGCTGACTAATACTATCTATATGTATGTTTCTATAGCCATTTTATCCCCACAGTCCCTTGTAACTCAGGACCAAGAAGTGATAGTAGTTGCCCACCCAACATATCCATTACTGTTTTCAAATCCTAATTCCCCTAATTCATTAATGACTTCAGCACCTGGTTCTCTACTTTCTTTGCCAACTAAATTGTTTCAACATCCAAGACCAGTCCCATTGGATTATAACTTTCTCAACATCTTTGCTTCCAGTATTACCCCTTCCAACCTCAGTCACCCACTCTAAGTTCATCCCCCTTGATTTCGTCACAATTTACTGTACTACCCCTAAATCTCTATTTTAAGCATCCCCTCCTCCTGTGTACCAATTCTTATTATTTTAGCCTACTTAGTTCAATGTCAATAAAATTCAAAGATACTCTACCACCTTCTCATTATACACTTCATGATGTCCTTACTTTCCTTCTGATTTTAATTTCTATGATTGCCACAATTATGTCCTTATGGATACCCTTAACTCCCTTCATCATATTTGCCTGGCAAAAGACCCACCAGCACTGAACTCTAGTCCGTACCTGTATCCCAAGCATCTGATAACAGTTTAAAAAAAAAATTGTATGTGTACCTAATTTTAAAATCACTTTTACAGACACTAATACAATCTGGAAATCCTCCGACATATCCGCATCCTTAGAATGTTATTTTTCTCACACCTCAAAACCTTCTAACCTGCCTCCTAATCAGTGAAAGACCTTACCTAAGAAAACAGATGCAATTAACACAGAAGTCATAAATCTTCCCACTAAAGCAACAAACTGATCAACACCCATATCAACACTAGCCTTCTGAAGAGAATACATCCTTTCTCCTATTAAGGGATAACCATTGAACCTGTGCTCTGGATCCCATCTTCTTTCTCCTCTTTTCATATTTTTTTTTCTGTTAGAATTCTCAAAATAAAAACATGCCTAAAAATCTCCTACCACAAAATAAAACAAAAACACTTCCTGTGATCCCATATAACTCTAATTCCTGTTCCCTATCTCCAGTCTCCTTAGTAGTAAATTTGTTCAAAGTGTCAAATCTGTGTTGCCTTCTCTCCTTTCTTAACTCCTTTTCTCTTTTCAATCTAATCTAATAAGGCTTAGGAACCCACGATTCCAGAGATTGAAACCACCAAGAACACCCATGCTATCAAATCCACTGATTCTTTCTTCTCCTCTTACTTGACCTCTCAGAAGTGCAGGGTTGATCACATACTCCTTAAAGCATTCTTCTTTTGGCTTGCACAACACATTTTCTTGGTTTTCTTCCTTTCTGACTAAAGGCTGCTCCTTAAATCTCCTCTGTTCTCACTAAATGTTAGTGTCCCAGGGCTGTCCTGGGTCTATTTCTTTGGTATCTGCTCTTCCTCTAGCTGACCAAAGCCTCAAATGTTACTCACATGCTCATAACTGAAACTAATCAGTGTTTCTCCTGAAATGCCAGGCTTGTCTAGCTAACTGCCTACATGACATTTCTATATGGTTATCTAATAAGTAGTTCAAATATAATGTCCAAAACAAAAGTCTTAGTTCCCTTTTCAGCTTCCCATTTCAGTAAAAGGAACCGTCATTCACTTTACTGCTCAAGGCAAAAATACGAACTTCCCTAATAGTTCTTTCTCCTTCATTCCATCACATTCAATCTACTGAATTGGATGTCTTACACAATCTACCTACAAAATATATCAGTATCTATCCATTTCTATCATCACGATCACCACTGCTACACGTTAATCATCACCAACTCTTAACAAGTGCTCTAATAATAGACTCCTGGTTGGTCTCCCTGTATTACTCTTGTCCCCCTAAAAATCCATTCTCTACAGAGCAGCCAAATATGAGTAAGATCATTTCATCCCCTTTCCCTTTAGTAGCTTCCCATCATACTTAAATCTAAGGTTTGGGCCTTTGCTTTAAAAGTCTTGCATGAGCTAACCTCTGCTAACCTTTCTCATCTCAGCTTTATTCTACTCTCCTCAACTAATTGTACACCAGCCACACTATGCATAATTCAGCTCCTCAAATACACCAAGTTGATTCCCACCTTAAAGTATTTGAACTTGCTGTTCCCTATGCTAGAGTGCTCTCCCCTAATTATGGAATAGCTCAGCTCTCAATTTACATGTTCTCACCTCAGAAAGGCATTTCCTTAACATCCAATACCAATGCAAGAAGCAAGTGCCTTGTCTTTTTACCATCCTATAACTAATGTCTAGAACTACTGTGCCTGGCTCTATTACAGGCACTCAGTGAACAAATAAATCCCCACACGAGCCTTATTATCGTAATTTGCTAAGTGACACAACAGCAACATTAGAAATAAATCTTTCTCAAGGACACACAGTTGGGAAATGGTGAGTCTATTTCCTTGATTCAAATGGATATTACATGATATAAGGGACATACCAGTGATCACAAATTACAGCTGTATTATACATGTTATGAAGTAGTAAATGGTTGGGAAATGAAATATACATTACTAAAAATTTATAAAGAAAAACTAATGCTCTTTAATGCTTCTGCTAAGACTTCAAAAATGATTAAGACACTTGTTAAAAGTCTAAATTCAATAATCTATAAATTATAAGTTTGTTAACCAAAAGGCATACATACGTGTATCTCTTAGAAAAATTGTGAAAACACAAAAGGGTAAATCTTACCAGAGTTAATTTTGGCCTGTAACCACTTTTTCATACACTCTTGGTGGACATACTGCAAACTTCCTGTGCACTTGCATGGCTCTATCAGCAAATTAGATGATGATGCAGCTGCCATTTGACAAATTCTACATAAGTCACCTTCCTCTTCTTCTGAGTCCTCTAAAAGGAGGCTGGAAAAGAAGGCACATTTCCCAGATCTATCATAACTCATCTTGGTTGGTTACTTCAGTCACACATAATCACAAGCTCTCTTTTTTGATATTTCTACCCACACTGTCTCTGGGTAGAAAAAAGCAAATAGTAACATCAACGAAACAATAACAATTATTATTAATCAGCAACCCTCTGACTGAAAATAAAAAATCCTCTGAGAATAAAAACTGTAACAAGTATTTTATGAGCTTCCCTAATAGTTCTTTCTCCTTCATTCCATCACATCACAACAATTACTTAAATCATTTGAAAATAAATGATAGGTTAACCTACGATTGGCAGACAGTTTAAGACCTATATTTTTCTCAATGACTTTATAAGTACCCCTAAAAAATTTTAATTTCTGAGGTATTCCAGACTACTTGAAGTCCAACAGTATAAAGATAAGATAAACTTACCACTTTTGCCCCTTGCCTCCCCTCAAATTTTAGGGCTATTTCCATGAATTAAACACATACTGGCTTGTAGATTCTCATTTACGTTATCAGAATGACATTTAAACTGACTTGCGTATCACAGAAAAAATAAAAAAGTATGTTAAAATTTTCCAGCCCCCCCATTTCCTGCAGCAATCTTCTAACAGTTTCCATTAACCTATGTCCTCTATTTAACAGGCCATTGTGTAATATAAATGCAGAGTAATAGTTCTATATAATAAGGTAATTGTTAAAATTCCTACCGTGTTATTCCACTATTGGCATGAAACACATACTCAGTAAATTTGTAATACAGAATGCTGAACTGTTACTGAAATACAACCTGGAATATATGGATCCTAAATGAACTTAGCAAAAGATCTGTGGAAAGAGATGGATATACAACTGCTAGGAGACTTTCATGCCCTGTCTTCAACAGACATGACCGCAAGCATAAATTATTTTTAAAGACTGAAAACATGGTATTTACATTTGACCTTTAAATTTAACTTTCTTCCCTTCAGAGTTTCAATTATTGACTTGGTGGGTTCAATTTTTCTGTACCATTTTTAACTTAATTGTGTACTGTCTTAAAATCCTTAGGTATGAGGACAGATACAATACAGGAATAGAAACATACACACAACACACACACTCTCTCTCTGGCAAAATCACCAACAAATGGTGCTTTTTAAACTAACCAGAGTAGTACTGACTCAATCATTTCTTTCTGAAGATAACTAAACTAACACTTTGCCGTCTGCACTACTGTACTCAAATTAACCTAACCTTGAGGGCTGAAAATATGTTACTACATTCCTTAGCAGACAGCAGACAGCCTGCAATTAGAGGAAGCTGCTATAATAGGCAAACATTAAAGCAAACACTACCAGAGTAGATTAAGTCTTTCTACAAAAAAGGAAAAATGGCAAGTTTAAAAGCAGGAAAATAACAGTCACATGGCAAAATCTATCCTATAAAATGAAAAATAGAAGTATGGTAGGCCAAAAAGTACAAAAAATCTAAAAATAACAGTAACAACTATGCTTCCCAACAGTTCTATCAGGCTTTGTGAAAAAGAAAAAAAGTTCCACAACATTAACTTTATCTAAGTCTTTTCCTCGAAGTATATTTCAAATAAACTACTTTATCTCATTTTATTTTATGCTAAGTAATTAGACTAGGATGACTAAACTAATAGTCAGGCTAGGACTAAGATCTGTTTTTTTTGTCTTTTCACTCTTACCAGTAATTTATAAGCAACCTTCAACTCTATATAAAGATTTATTTGTATAAAAAGATTCTGTGCCCTGAATTTAAATTTCTTTTTCCTTTTTTTTTTCTTCTTTTTTTGAGTCAGAGTTTCCTTCTGTCTCCAGGTTGGAGTGCAGTGGTGCAACCTCAGCTCACTGCAACCTCCACCTCCCAGGTTCAAAAGATTCTACTGCCTCAGCCTCCTGAATAGCTGGGACTACAAGCGCACGTCACCACGCCCAGCCAATTTTTGTATTTTTAACAGAGATGGGTTTTCACCATGTTGGCCAGGATGGTCTCAATCTCCTGACCTCTTGATCCACCTGCCTCAGCCTCCTAAAGTCTGGAGATTACAGGCATGAGCTACCATGCCTGGCCTACACTGGTATTTCTGTTAAATAATTCTAATATGTAAAGAACTGGGTGGGCATGGTGGCTCACACCTGCAATCGCAGCACTTTTGGAGGTTGAAGCGCGAGGATCGCTTGAAGCCAGGAGTCTGAGACCAGCCTGGGAAGCAAAGCAAGACCCGTCTCTACAAAATATTTAAAAAGAATATTCAGTATATACTTGGACTTCAAATACAAAATAAAGATTATTTTGTGCATCAAAATTTTGTGCATCAAATTCCAAAAAAAGATTTGCAGTAAGAAATGTAAATAAATGGTTAGTTAATAAATCATCTTAGTAATGGCTAAGACAGATTTATTGGTAATCTGTTCCTCTTACCTACCCCATTTAGCATTAGTTTACCAAGGAATTAAGTAAGAGATTAAGATTTTTGTCTTTGTGTGTATATGTACTCCAACCTGGTTAAAATAACCTTTAGATTACTTTCTGACGTAATTCACACCCCCCATTGCCTATCCGAAATTATTAATTCTTATCTATTTACCTATGAGTGAGCCATTAACATCTTAATGGATGTAAATGTTGAGGGAAGAAATTTCAGGCTGGGCCTGGTGGCTTACCCCTGTAATCCCAACACTTTGGGAGGTGGAGGCAGGTGGATCACTTAAGGTTAGGAGATCGAGACTAGCCTGGCCAATGTGGTGAAATCCAGCCTCTACTAAAAATACAAAAATTAATTGGGGTGGTAGCAGCCGCCTGTAATCCAAACTATTTGGGAGGCTGAAGCAGGAGAATTGCTTGAACCAGGGAGGTACAGGTTGCCGTGAGCCAAGTTTGTGCCACTGCACTCTAGCTTGGGCAACAGAGTGTGACTCCATCTCAAAATAAAAAAAAAAAAAAAAACCTTCACTTATCAATTTTATAAGAAGCCAATTTAGAAATGAAGAGTTCTGGGCCGAGCGCCGTGGCTCATGCCTGTAATCTCAGCACTTTGGGAAGCTGGGGCATGTGGATCACCTAAGGCCAGGAGTTCAAGACCAGCCTGACCAATATGGTGAAACCCCATCTCTACCAAAAATACAAAAATTAGTCAGGTGGTGGTGGCATGTGCCTGTAGTCCCAGGTACTTGGGAGGCTGAGACAGAACTGCTTGAACCCAGGAGGTGGAGGCTGTAGTGAGCCAAGATCACACCACTGCACTCCAGCCTGGGTGACAAAGCAAGACTCCGTCTCATAAAAAAAGAAAGAAAAGAAATGAAGAGTTCTTTCTCTAATATATTCTTGATTTATAGGCTTAAGACAGGCATTCAAATTTACCTCTCTTTTATTTTCTGCAATCTTTCTGGATCTCTTGAAGTTGCATTTTTAGTTTTATCACTTTTACCATCAGCTGAATTCCAACCTGAAGGAATAATATCTACAGTGATCATTACATTGTCGGTCAAATTACTCCCAAGTGCTGGGGGTACTGCAAACCGGAATAAGGAACCAGGAAGAATCCCTGCTATTCCTGTATTTCTTCCACCTTGAGCTGAATCTGATGTAGAGCCACCTGCTGTGGCACTGCTTGATGCTGCAGATGCTTGTGGTCTGTTGGCAGCAGCTCCAAGAGGATCATTCTGTGCTTCAAGGTGAACCACTTCATTTGATTCTCTTCTAAAAATATGAGCTCTAGATGGTGTATCAGAGGTAGGTATCCTTGAAGATTCATCTCTTCCCTCTCGCCTCCTTCTAGAGAACAAAGGTGTGCATCTATTTCTAAGTGAGGAAGATAACCATGGTCCTGTATTTCTACCTTCAGATTCTTGATTAAAATTTTCTGAATCTGACTCAGAGCTATGATTGTGGCTAAGAGATGACAAACCCCATCTTCGCCTAAGAAATCGAAATCCCTGAGAAGCTTCAGATGCCCTATTATCGGGAACTTGAGAAGTCGATGGTACATTACTACGGGACTGTGAAGCTGTCAAGATTCTTGGAGAAACGTAAGAATTTTCAGAACTCAATGATCTTGTATTCAAAGAATCCTGACTAGATCTTCGTGAAAAAAAAGTAGATGACATGCTAGAAGCTATGCGTGACAGCAATCTCCTGGTTGTCCGCCTACCTTCATTGTCAGAAGATTCTTGAAATGGTCTTTGAGATGAAACAACCCTTTCTGAATTGCTTATGATTGGGGTTTCATCTCTACTTGAAATATAAGAAAATCCAGGTTGTGTATTGCTTTGGGAAGCTTCTGATTCTCTTGAAGAAAAATTTGATCTTAAGGAATTTCTGGAGTCCCTAGAACTTAGTATGGTCTGATGTTCAGAAGGCAATTGGTGGTTTGTGGATGATGCATTCAACTGTAAAGTGCTCACTGAGTTTTCTTTAGGTCTTGCTCCTTGTGCATATGAAGGAACTCGGTCTTGAACGTCTATTTTTGAAAGAAAGTAAAGATAATCAATTACATGAAATAACTTGAGCATTATTATTTGCACTTATTAACTATGTTGAGTGCCAAAACAAAGCACTGGATTCAAACTGAATACTGTTATATTGTAACTACAGAGTTTACTATTATTATAGAAAACACATAAACATATTTCTCTTTCTATTCTTACTGGTAAAATCCAGTAGTGCTATGTAGAGTCAATATTACAAATATATGTAAGAAAAATGTATTATGAGCTTATGAAAAGCAAACATTACTTGATAAAATTAAAACAGCTGATCTCAATGATCAGAAATTATTTGATATGATACAATAATATCTAGTATTTAAGTTGAGACAATTTTAAATAGGCCAAATAATACAATATAAATGACTCTTAAAATGATTAAAAGCAAAATCATCCTAGGGAGACTGTTTTGGAGATTTTTTTTTTACTCTGTGCAATAAGTTAAAAAGTTGTTTTAAACCCTTGTAATTTTATAAGTCTTGCTAACAGCTAAAAATTTTTCCCATTTTTTCTTTCTTTCAGGTTAATAGCAGTAGTTTTTATCCCAGGCTACTCATTAGAAATACATTTGCTTTTAAATATTGGCTAGGAACTATGAATCAGAATAGGGCTGTGACATCTGCACTTTTGAAAGGATTCCTTAAGTGGTGGTTTAAATCTTCAAATAAGATGAGAAACACTATAGGATTCCTTTGTAAAGAAACTACCCCATACACCTTGTGTAAGAGCTAAATTAATACTATGCTAATACATGAAGCTTTATGAAAGGGTAAATGTTAGGAACTAAATCTATTTCTATCCTGTACTTTTATACTCCCAAACCTAGAAGCTATCGACACTGTCTACTAAAGCTCTACCATCCAAAGCCAAGGAAGTAAAATGTTTTCATTTGTTATAAATAGAGCAACGTTTTGCCCCCATAAGATAAATTAAAATAGCCTAAACTCTTTTTTTTTTTTTTTTTAGACGGAGTCTTGCTCTGTTGCCAGGCTGGAGCGCAGAGGCGAGATCTCTGCTCGCCACAACCTCCGCCTCCGGGGTTCAAGCGATTCCCGTGCCTCAGCCTCCCGAATAACTGGGACTACAGGCACACACCACCACACCCGGCTAATTTTTGTATTTTTAGTAGAGACAGGGTTTCATCATGTTGGCCAGGCTGGTCTCAATCTCCTGACCTCATGATCCGCCCACCTCAGCCTCCCAAAGTGCTAGGATTACAAGCGTGAGCCACCACACCCTGTCAAATAAACATTTAAAAACAAAACATCATTTCCTACTATGTAAATCAAGCTCCGTATCTGCCTACTGTATTTGTCAACTTCAATTAGCAGCATCTTTTTTCTTCAGTTACTTCGTATGATAGTTTAAGGACATGTACAATGATACAAAGTGTGGTTGTGTGCAGGGCTCACGCCTGTAATCCCAACACTTTAGGGGGCCGAGATGGGCGGATCACCTGAGATAAGGAGCTCAAGATCAGTCTGGCCAACATGGTGAAACCTTGTCTCTACTAAAAATACAAAATTAGTGCTCGCTTCGGCAGCACATATACTAAAATTGGAACGATACAGAGAAGACTAGCATGGCCCCTGCGCAAGGATGACACGCAAATTCGTGAAGCGTTCCATATTTAAAAAAAAAAAAAAAAAAATACAAAATTAGCTGGGCACGGTGGCACATGCCTATAATCTCAGCTACTTGAGAAGCTGATGCAGAAGAATCGCTTGAATCCGGAAGGGGAGGCTGCAGTGAGCCGAGATTGTGCCATTGCACTCCAGCCTGGGCAACAAGAACAAAACTCTGCCTCAAAACAAACAAACACACAAACAAACAAAAAACAAAGTGTGGGTCTTCAGGTCAATTTAATAAAGCTAGAGGCACATTCATGTTATACTGAAGTAATTCCAAATTATGCCTTAAAATGGTGATTTCAACTTTTAGTTACTTCAGAATAAGAAGTAGTTATTTATTAAACTACATGTTATAGGCAAATTATATTTGAGGATTTAAGATTTAGTATGTTACTTTGTAACACAGACATTCATAAAAGGAAGAATGCAGGTAAACAATGTAAAGGTAGATGGAATCTAGAGATGGAATCTAGATATTCATATTCATCTGCTGTACTACAAATTATTTTTTAAGGTCAAAATAAGATACTAGAAAAAATATTAAGGTATTTTGAAATCTTCATAAGACAAAAGATATACTTTATTCCTTTGTACTGTTGTTTTAGTAATATACGTAAAGAGAAAAATGGAACATTATGAAATAAGCTATACTTAATGTAGTTTATACATACATGATGAAGTTGTGAAATCACCACTTCGGTGACTATAATCCATAAGATTACTAATAGAGGAATCTGTTCTTCTCTCCAAATCTCTCCTCTCTCTCATTAAGTCTGTTCCAAATGATCCAAGTACCACTGATGAAGATCTAGGAACTTGATTATGCCTCCAAGATGAATCTTAAAAGAAATTAAGTTTTATTTCAGAGAAAGCTTTTAAGGCCCTGGATGATAAAAAATCTTCAGTAATACAGAGGAAGGTTACTGTTATTTATGATCCTCTTGTCTCAGCCTTCCGAGTAGCTGGGACTACAGTGCGCGCCACCATACCCAGCTAATTTTTGTGTTTTTAGTGGACACAGGGTTTCACCCTGTTGGCCAGGCTGGTCTCAAACTCCTGACCTCCAGTGATCCACCCATCCCGGTGTCCCAAAGTGCTAGGCCAACACACCCCCACTATACTGGCCAACGCGCCCCCACTTTACTGTTATTTATTACGAGAATCCCCTGTTACATAGTTGTTATCAGAAACAAAATTCAGTAAAACATAAAATTATTCACAAATGAAGTAATCACTTAAAAAATTATTTCCTACTCCAAACAGTCTTCTCTGCCTAACACTAAAATCTACCCCCATATATGATGTCAATGCCTTAGTCACTTCCCACATTTACCTATACATTATGTAAAATGATTACAGAACAAAAATGTAAATCTTTCCAAAAACAGAGAATTTCACAAAAAGTCAATGAAAGTGATGCTGGGGAACTGCCAATATCAAAATTAAAGCCATCTGGAAAGGGAAAATGTCAACAATACAATTTTATCACAGTTATTTTTACTGCTATCACAGTTGCAATTCTCTACTCTAGAATTCTTTATTCTAAGAATTAAAGTATTGTTACAGTTATCAAAATTTTATTAGATATGATTTAATTTAAAAGTAAAAATTAAGTCTCAAACCTCTTTCCTTCACTGTTTACCTTGATATTTGATTCTTTCTTCCCTAATCCTAGTAGCCTTAATAATTCCTCTTTATTAAGAGAAAGGGCCCAGTGTATTTTTGTTTTCACATAGCAGGAGAACAAAAATATCTGGCACAGTGCTGTTTTTCTACAAAGTTACTGTCAGTCTGTTCTTAGACATCACGACATTCTTAATATCCTTCAGATGGGCACTGTCTTTCCCATGGCAGTCCAGCTTATTAAAACAGACAGGAAGTGCTTACACCACTTAACTGGTAATACATAAACATTTAAAGAATTTTACCTCCAATTGTGTCATCATAAGTTTTGACTCCTCTTGAACACTGGCACTAGCTAACATTTCATTTGAAGAGGAGTATGAGTAGGATGGTAGCCTCCTGACCTTTCAACAAAAGATCTTTTCAATGTGTGTGAAAAATATGTGTCTCTGAGTACAATACCAGGCATGCAGCTTTATGGATAGACCATCCAAATCCCAGAGTGTACCTTACCCAGTGCCACACATCTAGAGACTACAATTGTGACTTTCTATTTCCTTGTATAGAACTCCTACTAAAATACCACCGTTTTATTCTAACTCAAGATCTTGTTTCCGCATTTTTGTTTGTTTGTTTAAGAGACAGTCTTGCTCTGTCTACCAGGCTGGAGTGCACTGGCATGATCATAGCTCAACATAACCTCAAACTGCTGGGACCAAGAGATCCTCCAACCCCAGCCTCTGAAGTGGCTGGGGACTACAGGCATGCATCACCATGCCCAGCTAATTCTTTATTTTTTTGGTAGAAACAGGGTCTCACTATGTTGTCTAGGCTGGCCTAAAATTCCTGGCCTCAAGCGATCATTCTGCCTTAGCCTCTCAAAGTGCTGGGACTACAGGTGTGAGTCATCATGACCAGCAGAGTTTCCATATTTTCTGAAAATATTACATACTACAATGTTTATCATTTACATGAGACAAGCTTAAGCAATATTTTAAACACATATCAGCAGATTTAGCTTTCCTTATAACAATATAATAACCAAAAGAATATACACATTTACCAATTTGATTACCATGTAACACCAGCTATTCTAATTAAAATCTACTAATATCCCATTTTATGTAGGAAATCTGTAACAAATATACAAGAAAAAAATGCAGAAGAGTTAGTATCAGTTCTAGCACTAATTTAAAGTAAGATTTTGGAAATTCCACTACATTTCTGGGCCACTGTCTTCATATAAAATCTACTTTCTTCTTTCTGAAACTAAGAACAACTGTGTTATACCTGGGGAAAAAACGGGCTTAAAATACCTACAGAAACTTAATTCTTACCTGATACCGCATTTAAACCATTTCCAACATTTCTCCCAGCTGAGGTAGTACAGTTTGTACAAGAAAGTTTAGGTCTTTTTGAATCATGATCCCGTTGTTGGTTCTGCGATCTTGAGCGTGCTCCCTGAGTTATCTCAGATTCACTATACCATGTAGACTGAAATGGTGATGCAGATGCTGATGCTGATGTAGACTGTAAGTTCAAAAAATTTTTTTAAACAACAAAAGGCTGCATTCAGTATTAAATATAACCCACAATCCTCTAATAAATTCCCATAAACGTCAATTTTTCTACGGTGTAGTTCGTTGTTTCTTTTTTGAGACGGAGTCTCGCTCTGTTCCCCAGCCGTGGAGTGCAGTGGCACAATCTTTGCTCATTGCAACCTCTACCTCTCAGATTCAAGCAATTCTCCTGCCTCAGCCTCCTGAGTAGCTGGGATTACAGGTTTGTGCCACCACGCCAGGCTAACTTTTGTATTTTTAGTAGAGACAGAGTTTCACCATGTTGGTCAGACTGATCACAAACTCTTGACCTCATGATCCGCCCGCCTCTGCCTCCCAAAGTGCTGGGATTACAGATGTGGGCCACCATGCCCAGCCTCTAATATTATGTAGCTCTTCTTTAGTCTTTGTTCCTTTTACCCACTTGTCCATTTACTATAATTGTACTTTGCTGGGCTCTCAATCTGATTTAGAGTAAGTTCTCTTTTTAACTACATAGAAACACTTGGTTATGAACTGAAGACCAAAAACTGTGATTATTTTTTCTGGTTTAATATTTCAAGTTTTTTTTTTCTTTTTGAAAATGGAATCTTTGTTGCACTTGTTTCATATTTCAATCTTTTGAGAAACCCTGTTTCCTCTTAGAGGTAGACAGAACACTAAGCTATAAAGCGATTGTGAATTACCCTACTATGAAAATCAGATTTTTCAACTAACAACAAATTTATCCTTCTTCGGATGTCTAGTCTCCAGAATACAGTCATACAACACTAATAAGGGTATGCTAAAAAACAAAAAAATCCTAACATCAGAAATTTCTTCATCAATCAACAACTAAAACAAGTACAAATTTTAAAACTTAGCTCATGGTTTTCTCTTTTAACATATATGTCCACAAAATAAAGCTCATAACACAAATATCACTGATAATATTCAAACTATTTTACTTCTCTCCAATTCTTTAATTGGTTAAGTTCACTTACTACAATGAACTAAAAGAGGATTAGTTTGTCTCCTTAAATATTTAGGTTTAAATGACAACATATTTCAACCATAATTGTTGAAATTGTACTATTCTTTGTACGAAATTGTTTCCATCATGGCAAAGTACTTATCGGGACAAATACACACAGACAGGACACAGATAGACTAAGAAAGATACATATGGCATATAATCTAAATGGCATATAATCTAAATGGCTCAGAGATAGTAAGGACCTATAAAACAAAAGTAATTTTTATGGATATAAAAAAAAAAAAAAAAAAACTATTTTTTAAAGCATGTTACCATAGGTTAAGTATGTGGCAAACAGTTCATTATACTAAAGAATATTAAAATGAAACAAAGTTCTTTTAAGTGTTCTTCTGTTTAACAAAAGAGTTAAAATGGAATGCATGACAGGCCATAATTTCAGTCTACATTAATCTAAAATTCACATGATAAACACAAGACCCCAAATAATGTGTTCCATCAAAGCTCTAAAATACAGCTAACAGATAAGTAAATAAATAATTATCATATAAATAAGTACTATAATAGTAGATATAGTGAAAGTTTTACAGAAAGAGCCTATGTTTGAAGGATGCAGGAGAAGAGTCAAAGAAGGTGGTAACTGAAGCTCACAGGGTAGATAAATGAAAAAAGACATTACAAATAGACAACATAAAAAGATGTATAAGCCATTTTGCCACCAGATATTTTTGGTTTTGTCTTTTTGAGACAGGTCTCACTCTGTTGCCCAAGGCTGGAGTGCAGTGGCGCAATCACAGCTCACTGCTCCCTTGATCCTCCCACCTCAGCCTCCAGAGTAGCTGCGACCACAGGCACATGCCATCATGGCTGGCTAATTTTTATTCTGTAGAGACAGAGTCTCACTATGTTACCAAGCTGCCTGAATTCCTGGGCTCAAGCAATACTCTTGCTTTAGCAAGCATCTCAAAGTGCTAGGATTACAGGTGTGAGCCACCACACCTGGCCTGGCTTTCTTCTAAGACATTACTATTTATACTTGATCTTCTATTATACTTCAATTATTAATTTTTTAAATTTATTTTTTGTAGAGATAGGGGTCCTGCTATGTTGCTCAAGCTTGAACTCCTTGGCTCAAGTGATCCTCCTGCGCCAGCCTCCCAAAGTGCTGGGATTACAGGCATAAGCCAATGCACCCAGCCAATTATGCTTCAATTATGAGAAACATACTGCATGCATTCAGGGGATGTATTAGTTCATGTTAACACTGGAGAAGGAACTTCGAAAATAAAGTAAAAGGTGCAAAGCTAAAAAGCTGGGAATGGGCTATCTCAGGATTTCGCCCATCCTTTGCCTAGAGAATATTTTTTGTAAATTGAATATGGCATTTTTCAGCTTAGCACAAACTTAGCCTCACAAGCCTTCTGTACCTAATATTACTAACACCTAATCAATAAACTGGAGCTAGTACAAGAAATGAAATTAATCTGATATTCAGAATCAAACCATTTCATGTGCCATTATCATTAAGGTATCAGGGACCTTCCCCTGCAGGCCAGTGGTTCTAAAATCTCTGGATTTCAGAGACCAAAATAAAAATGTTTTAATTTAAAATTTAAAAAGATCTGTCACTTTTGATCAGTAGGAAATCTAAAATAGCAACTAATACCTAATCCTGTCTCCAATTTTTAAAAAGACATTTTAATATACTCCCAAAACTTGAAGGATAATTCAAAATGAGTATTTTAAATTGGATGCATTTGTACTTGAACAAACTCCATAACTTGTTATTTTTCTCATTTTGGACGCACTGCATAAACTTACTGAATAGCACTTCTGCAAACATGATTTTGGGAACTAACAAAGGGGGAATACATCATGTCTACTACTATACAGAAAGACTTTTAGAGGCATGTGGAAGATGAAATAGATGAAATTGACAGAAAGAAACCAATTAGGAAGTCATGAGAATAGCAAGAAATAAAAAGTCGGTGTGAAATAAGTAATGGGAATAGAGAGCAATTACAAAAGATAAAAATTCATCAGATTTAGGGACAATGTGAGAAATAAAGAAAAAACAGTTTTTTGGTATTGTCTACTGGTGAGATAAAGGACTATGCCATTCATTAAAAATATCAACTATAGGAGAACAAATTTAGATAATGAATTTCATTTTTGATTCTTGAATGCAAGTACCCAAAGGCTTACAGACACTCACTGTTCATTAAACAATTTTCGTGACTCACGACACAACATGTAGATTGTATGGCTATATCCAAGACAAAAAAAATGTTTGTTAATATCAGTATACAGGTATATATATCAGCATAAGTAACGTTAGTATATAGGAGGAAGGTTTTGGCTAGTTTTGCTATTGGCTTAAGTTCAAAATCAAACCGTTTCCTGGTTCCTACAATCCAATTTTGTCCTTTTGTTCAAATATTCTCAGTCTGAAACAATTAGTTTTCTTCCCTCTGAATTCTTTGAACAATTAAATAAAGCGTTAGATTCATTTAACAATATATTATCTCTTCTGTTGTCTAGAACTATAGGCCAAATGAAATCAGGGAGTAAGTCTGTCTTCAAAGTATACTACCTTGGGCATAATGAATTGTTTGAACAAGTAGTTTTGCGGTTGTTTTTGCTTTTTGGCTATTATAAATAATGCTGCTATAAACTGTAAACCTTTGTGTGGATGTATGTTTTCAATACTCTTGGGTGTAACTGATAGATCATGTAGTAACTTGACGTTTAATATTTTAGGGAATTACTATTTTTCAAACTATAGGTTGATGCTAATAGCTGTGATGGCAGCAGCGGCCCGTTTGGAGTGGCTGCCACAAAGACACCAGCCGCAGCAGGGAAGGCGTGGCAGTCTGTGTGCTCCATATAGCCAGCAACAGGTGGGAACTCCAACCACTTCCAAGTTGGTATGGTGGGAGCCCTGTGCTCTGAGGCCCAGATATGGCTGCAGACCTGGGTATCCCTGTGCTCTCAGGAGCCTGGGAAACCTCCCATTCCCCTCAAGCTCCTGGTCGGAGCAAAGTTTTGGCCAAGCTTGGGTGCCGTCACAACCCAGCTGTGTATTCGTATGCTTAGGGTGATGCCAACACACTAGCCCCCTGGTACTTTTGCCCCCTCTGGACTTTAGGCACCAAGAAACACAGAGGGAGGCCAAGGGGGCACTGAGGGCAGCTTGGCATAGGCCTGCAGGTATCCCTTAGCACAAACAGCCTGGGTGCCACCAACAGCAGCAGGAGGCAGACATGCTCTTGGGCAAAAAGGTGCAGGTCCCCAGTGAAACCCCACCTTCAAGCCAGGGATGGCCTGACGCCTGGAGGCTGGGCTGCCAGTTCCACAGTGCAGAGTGAGAACTTACAGTACTTATTCCAGGCCCACCCATGGCCTCCCATGAATGAATCAGCATGCACTTCTCCCCTCTGAAGCCCATAAAAATCTCAGACTCAGCTAGATGTCAGGCCAACTTGCCTATGGACAGGAGCTACCCACTCCTGCCTGGTCTCCTCTCTGCTGAGAGCTAATACTCATCGGGTTGACCTGCCTGAGGAAAGGAGCTACCCACTTCGGGTCTCCCGAGAGCTGTACTACTGGCTCAATAAAGCACCTCTTCACCTTGCTCATCCTCCAACTGTCTGTGTACCTCATTCTTTATGAATATGGGACAAGAACTTGGGATCTGTCAAATGGTGGGGCTTGGAGAAATGTAACACAAACAGTGCTGAAAACATCTCTCCCTACCCCGTCACCGTGGAAGAGCTTTAAACCTTCCAGGATCCCACACCTAGGGGCTCCACAAACCAGGGTTGTGACAACCTCTTTGGGGCTCTGTGATTCCTGGTGTCTCCAAGCTTCTGGGTGCCACCACGTTGCTTGGTGCCCACAGTAGAAGCTGCCTGTGGTACTCCTGGTTCACTCACAGCCTCACAGGGTGCTAGCACCCAGAGCTGCCCACTCCACTGCACCCAGCATGCCTGGCTGTAGGCAGTGGCCGGATCCTGAGCTCACTTGGTCACATACCCCTCGCCTGATCCGTGTCTGGCTCACCCTTGGCAGGCATGGGGTCTGAGCCAACAGCATGACTCAACCAAAGCCTGCCAGGCCAAGTAGGCAGAACAAGCCCAGCAGGCCCGAGCAAAACTCGGACAAAGGCACCACCAGCCACAGAGGCTTCCAGCTGGAAAAGTAACACTCCAAGGATCCTATGACAGCTGTACCATTTTACAATCCCATCAACAATGTATGAAGGTTCCAATTTCTCCACCACTCACCAACACTTGTGATTGTCCATCTTTTTGTTTTGTTTTGTTTTGAGACAGGGTCTCAGCTCTGTTGCCCAGGCTGGAGTGCAGTGATGCAATCACAGGTTACCTTGGCCTTGACTTCCGGGGCCCAAGCAATCCTTCCACCTCTGCCACCAGAGTATCTGAGACTACAGGCATGGGCCACCATGAACAGCTAATTTTTAAATTATTTCTTTGTAGAGACTGGGCCTCATTATATTGCACAGGCTGGTCTCAAATTCCTGGGTTCAAGCAATCCTTCCAGATTGGCCTCCCAAAATTGGCCTCCCTGGGATTACAGGCATGAGACACTGCACCAAGACTGTCCATCTTTTTTATTTTAGCTATGCTAGTGGGTGTTAAGTATCTCATTGTAGTTCTGACTTGTATTTCCCTAATGACTAGTATTTTTTACTAGTCATTAGTAAATAAAGATACATGTGCTCATCAGCCATTAATGTATCTTTGAGAAAAATGTTTATTAAAGTCCTTTGCCCACGTGAAATTGGGTTATCTTTTATTGCTGAGAGGTAAGAATTCTTCATATATTCTGGATATAAGTCTAGTATATAAGTATCCAGTAAGATATATGCTTTGCAAATATTTTCTCTCATTCTACAGATTGTCTTTCACTCTCTTGGTATCGATGCATACAAACTTTTATACGTAAAAAAGTATTTTTTTATTAAAAACAATTAATCTTTTTTTTTTTTTTTTTTTTGCATTTCTTGCCTCCCAACTATCAGTACTCATATGCAACTAGATGGAAGTAATTAAATTTACACTGGAGTTTCACAGAGTTTTATTTTTCATTAACTTTTCAGTCTCTACCCAGATTTGGCTCCCACAGTAAATACTTTTCATCAGTGATTTCCAATTCAAAAGGCCATCTGTGATACGGTGAATTCTATGGTATGTGAATTATAGTGCAAAAAATAAGGGGAGAGGTGGAAGGCTATCTAGCCCAACCAAAGGAGCTGAAATACTATACTGTATGTCTGAGAAATCATCAATAAGACAGTTTGGAGACTTAATAATTATCGATGCTCTGTGTACAATGGAAAGAAAATAACTTTATATAACTAGCAGGCATTCAGTTTTCATTTTATTTCTGTATACCTTCATAACAGTTATTCATACCACCCTTTTCAACAAGAGGTTTACTAGAAGTATAGTCAATAAAATTTACTATTACTATTGTATAAATCAACATATGCTTTCAGAAAATTATTTCTAAGGTTTAAAAATGTTTTCACAACACAAATGCCCTGAAAACAATCCAATAAAATAAAAACCTTAATGAGAAAATATTTGCAAATCACGTATCCAACAAGGAACTTGTATCTAGAATATGTAAAGAACATTTACAATCCAGTAATAAGACAATTATATTTTAAAATGAGCAAAGGAGCTATTATAAATAGGCATTTTTCAAAAATGTTCAGTAAATGGCCAATTAGCACATGAAAAGATGTCCAACATCATTAGCCATCAAGGAAATCCAAATCAAAACCAAAATGAGATACATACCACTTCATACCCATTAGGATGGCTAGAATCAGAAAGTAAGACAGGTGTTGGTGAGGATGTGGAGAGACTGGAATCTTCATATACACAAATGGGAATGTAAAATGATCTAGCCAGCTTGAAAACAGTATGGCAGTTCCTCAAATGATTGAACACAGAGGTTACACATGACTCAGCAATTCCATTCCTTTCTTTTATGAGACAGGGTCTCACTCTATGGCCCAAGCAGTGGTGAAGTGGTGCCAATATAGCTTACTGAAGTCTCAACCTTCTGAGCTTAAGGGATCCTCCCACCTCAGCCTCCCAAAAAGTTAGGATTACAGGTATACACCACCATAGTAGGCTAGTTTTTTAAATTTTTTGTAGACATGGGGTATCACTATGTTGCCTTGGCTGGTCTTGAACTCCCACCCTTAAATACTCCTGCCATCTTGGTCTCCCAAAGGATTCCAGGCATAAGCCACCATGCCCAGCTGTATTCTTAGTACATATCAAACACAAGTGAAAACACAAATCCACACAGACACTTGCATATGAATGTCTATAGCAGCAGTATTCATAATAGCCAGAAGGTAGAAACAGTCCAAATGTTCATCAGAAAATGAATGGATAAACAAAATATGGCATATCCATACAATGAAATAGTATTCTGCCACAAAAAAGAATAAAGTACTGATATATGCTATAACATAGATGAACACTGAAAATATGCTAAGTCAAAGAAGCTACTAACAAAAGTACATGTTTTGACTCATGTATCTGAAAATCCAAAATAGGGAAATCTACAGACATAAAGTAGATTAATGGCTGCTTTGCACTGGTAGGGGAAGGGGAACTAGAGGAGTAGTATAGTGATAACCATAATGGTTGTACAGCTCCGTGAATATACTAAAGACTATTCAACTTTAAATGGGCAAATTCTATGGTATGTGAAATTATAATAAAGCCATTTCTTAAAAAAGAACTTTAAAGACACGTGCAAATTTACATTAAGGTTATCCACTGGCAAATGATTAATCATTAAAAATCATGTAATGCACAGAAACAGAAGCAAGCCCAGAATGATATTCTTTTCCTGGGCTCCTTATTTCCATGAGTTAATGCCTTGACTGTGAAGTAAATAAATCCTGCTTTGAAAAATTTCCAGACCAAAATTACCTTAGCCATTAGCAACAACCTAAGACTTTCAGCTCTTCCTTGTTTTAAATATTCATGTGATGGAGAGTACCCATCATCACACCAATGTAGAAGAAACTCCTATCACTCCACTGTACACTTTCAGACCAAACTGACAAGCTTTGTGTTTCCTCTGAGGAATGGTAAATCTTTTACTTTTTGAGACAGGGTCTTATTCTGTCACCCAGGCTGGAGTGCAATTGCATGATCAAGGGTCCCTGCAACCTCAACCTCCTGGGCTCAAGCAATCTTCTTGCCTCAGCCTCCTGAGTAGCTGGGACTAGACGTGTACTACTATGCCTGGCTTTTGTTTTTTAATATTTTTTGTAGAGAAGGGTCCAACTATGTCACCAAGGCTGGTCTCAAACTCCTGGCCTCAAGTGATCCTCCCACCTTGGCCTCCCAAAGGGCTGAGATTACAGGAATGAGCCACCATGCCTGGCCTCTTTTCTTAAATGCAATGCCCATTATAGAGCTACTTGTGTTTTCCTGTGATCTTCTTGATACCCAAAATAAGAGTTCAAGTTTAACTTAAAAATGCTTCAGGGTTTATGTAATGCCTATCAATGTTACAATCCTCACCCATTCTCTGTATTTTATTTATTACTCTCAGTACTCTATTTGTATTTTTCCTTATCCTATTTTAAACTGTTTTCATTTTCTTAATTGTATATGCATCGATAAATTTATTTCCTTGAAAGCTACACTTGTATAAGGTCGAGTTTTTGAAAATTAATGACCACTGGTTCTATACTATGCAAAATATGCAATGGTACTGATCTCTATAGCAGTTATCTACAAACTAAAAAAAGGTATCAATAACTTTAAAAAGTCTTTTTAAATTATTTCATATTAAAAGTAATCAACCTCTCAACAAAGCAAAATAGTCAGAACAAACACTAAACAGATTAGTGTTTCCTTAAAGTTACAGAAAAATATACCAAAACAACATAAAAAATTACATATTTACGAATAACACAAGTTTTTACTTTTAACAATACAAATTACAGAAATTTTTTTAAAAAATGTTAATTCTGCTTACTGTTACTAAAGAAGTAAGATGATCATAGTTTTCAATCATTCAAATGTAATAAAAATTTAAAGATGGGATAACAGAAATAACAGCAAGATTAATAAACAGATGAAGCCCAGCTTACAAATAGCTGAGAACCAAAAGATATTTAGGAAATCAACCATTCGGAACTTAGAATCTACATTGTCCCAAAGAAACAATGCTATCCAGAGTCTTGGGATTCTTAAGCTCAAGTATATTACATAATAATCATGTAACTGAGAGAAACCACTTATATTTCTAGATTTCAGAACCTTATCGATGAATTGACACAATTATCTGTCTTAATTAAAAACAGAGAAGTAAAAAATGTTCTATAAAATGTCAAGCACTATGTAAGGTATTGCTACACTATTAAGTCCATAACATAACTGAAATTGTTATGTTATGGACTTCAGAAGCTTCAGATTTACCAAGTGCCTGACGTAACGGAAGTTTTATGTCTCTGAGAGTTGTGAGTAGCTTTAGCATTTTTTTTTTTTAAATGTTCCCTCTGGACAGGTGTGGTAGCTTATGCTTGTAATCCCAGCACTTTGGGAGGCTGAGGCAGGAAGACAGCTTGAGCTCTTAAGTTCGAGACTAGCCTCGGCAATATAGTGAGACCTCACATGGACAAAAAATTTAAAAATCCATGCAGTGTGGTGTGCACACCTGTATTCTCAAGCTACTCAGAAGACTGAGGTGGGAAGACTGCTTGAACCCAGGAGGCAGAGACTCCAGTGAGCTGAGAGTGTGCCATCATACTCCAACCTGGGTGACAGTGTGAGACCCTGTCTCAAAAACTAAAAAATTTTTAAAATGCTCCCTTTGACACTGAGTAATCTTAATAATGCTAAATAAAACTAAACATACTATATGTAATTTAATATTTGGATAACATCATACTATCCCCTAAAGATATTATCTACTTAAACCAATATAAAGGAGGAAATAATAATGGTAATGGTAAAAGTAACAATTATAAATAATTATAATTGGTAACATCTGAACCTCTATAGTATGTTCTAGGCAAATGTGTCTTTCTTTGTTAACAATAAGATGAACAACAGTGGCTCTATGAAGAAACCTCTATCATTATCGCCATTTTATATAAGAAAAAACAGGTAAATAAAATACTGGCCAGGCATGATGGCTCACGTCTGTAATTTCATCACTTTGGAAGGCTGAGGTGGGAGAATTGCTGGAGGCCAGGAGTCTGAATCCAGCCTGGGCAACACAGCAAGATCTCATCTCTTAAAAAAAAAAAAAAATTTTTTTTTTTACATTAGCCAGGTGTGGGGGGTGGGGTATGTCTGTAGTCCCAGCTACTCAGGAGGCTGAGGCAGTAGGATTGTTTGTGCCCAGAGAGTTGTGGTTGCACTGAGTCATGATTGCCCAACTATACTCCAAGCTGGGTGACAGGGCAAGACCCTGTCTCCTAAAAAAAAAAAAAAAAAAGTAAGATACTTTGGTCAAGCACACAAAAGTTTCAATTTCTAAATCAAAACTAAAAAAGCAAAAGAGGCTAAAAATGGTTGATTTATGGTTGAAACTACTCCCATACCATTATAAAGAAAAAAAAAGTTTAAAAACTGATTGTGGCCAGGCGCAGTGGCTCATGCCTGTAATCCCAGCACTTTGGGAGGCTGAGGTAGGTGGATCATGCAGTCAGGAGTTTGAGACCAGCCTGGCCAAGATGGTGAAACCTGTCTCTACTAAAAATATAAAAATTAGCTGGGCGTGGTGGTGGGCGCCTGTAATCCCTGGTACTCAGGAGGCTGAGGCAGGAGAATCACTTGAACCTGGGAGGCAGAGGTTGCAGTGAGCCGAGATTGTGCAACTGCACTCCAGCCTGGGCAAGAGTGAGACTCCATCTCAAACAAAACAAAACAAAAAAACTGACTGTAAGCAATTTAAAGCAACTAAAAAGCATTAAGAAAAATCCCTAAAATTTATAAAAATAATTTATCTTATGAATCAATAAAGATTTAAAAATTCTATTTGGTTTGGTTTTTGGATGTCTGCAAGATATTTTTGTATTTTACTTTGGTATTTAAATAAAATTTTGGAACAGAATAAAATCAACCCTAATATGTTACTACAACCACCATTTAGGTGGGGTCATTTTGAAGTCATTGAAACGACATTTAAATTTTTTTTTTAATGTTGCTATTTGTTTAACATAGTAAGAAATGGGGTTTTTGAATAATCTATGATATTAACAAGTTAGAAAAACAGTTTGAAAATATATCTTGAGAGTGTCAATAAATTTACTGAATATATTCAAGATTTTAACACCTACATTATTATAATAATTATTGTGACAATTATAAAAAACGAATGCAGCAGTAGCTAATACGTATATAGTGTTTATCATATGTCAGGCAGTATAAACATACAGCATTAAGCCATATAACTGTAACAACTAGATAAGGTAATACTAAGACAAAAAGATGTCGACTAGGTGCAGTGGCTCACACATCTGTAATCCTAGTACTTCAGGAGGGAAGGTGGGCAGACTGGTTGAGCCCGGGAGTGTGAGACCTGCCTGGGCAATATGGTGAAACCCCATCTCTTCACAAAAACACAAAAATCAGCTGGGCATTGTGGTATGTGCCTGCAGTTCCAGCTACTGGGGGAAAGGCTGAGATGAGAGGATCACTTGAGCCTGGGAAGTTCAGGCTACAGTGAGCTGTGATTGCACCACTCACTCCAGTCTGGATAACAGAGTGAGATCCTGTCTCAAACAAACAAACAAATCAAAAACAATAACAGAAAAAGAGGTCAACAGCCAGTAAGTCATGAAACAGGACTCCTCCTCTCTTGGCAATATAGTCTGGTTTCCAAGTTTGTGTTCCTCATTAATAAGCTATACATATATTTAGAATTAGACAAAAATGAGTAGACAAAATTTTACAAAGATAAGGGAAAACATAATTCTGTGCCCTTTATATGTCACCACGACGTTTCTACAGAAAGCAAAATATATGATTCTATACCTCTAGGAAGCATAAACTTGTCTAGCAACAGAAAAAGTACAGTATCAATTGACATTTAAAATGAGACCAGGTTCCATTGAGTTGGAGTTTAAAATAAAACAGAGACCAGGTAAACAGTTGATATAAAGTCAATTAAGAAGTGGGTACCAGATATAGGCATTTTAGTTTCTGTTTGTTTGTTTTTTAACTTCAGTCTTGCTCTGAATGTTTTACAGAATGCTTACTACTGTGTATGAATATTTTTGAGACTGTGTCATATATCAGATCACATAAATATATAAATACTTAACACAAACAAATTTTCAAAGGATGCTTTTGGAGTACCTCAAAATCAGACTTTTGCAAAGCAAACATTAATTATAATGTTCAGCCAAAAATGTAAGGAGCTTAAATTTGTTACAATGATAAACCATTTCAAAAGCCAAAGAACTAGTCAGGCATGCGAGTTGTATGCCTATAATCTTAGCTACTAAGGAGACTGAGGTGAAAGGATCATCTGAGCCAGAGTTTGAGACCAGCTTGGGCAACATAGCAAGACCCCGTTTCAAACAAAACAAAACAAAACAGAAAGCTTGTGGTCCTAAGGAAAACTGGCTACCTAAGTGTAGATGGACACATCAATACAAACTCATTACTCACCATAAAAGTAAAATTTAAAAATTCATGTAAAAGATTTTTAGCACTTTCATAAGATAATCTGTTAATTTAAAAATCACTCAAAGCAAAATATTTAGAAGTTGTATCATCAAAGAAAAACACTTAACATTTGTTATTCCACACTGCTTTGTGTATATGCTGAGAAAAGTCAGATAAGTATGCTCTTCGAGGAAAAGGATACAGTTTTTGTTCCTCTGACAAAGCCAGTCACATTGACGGACAAGTTTAAATTTATACTTAAATTGATACTTATGTTTTTATGGGTAAAGTTTTCCAAGTCTTTGGAAAGCATTTTTTTTTTTTTAGACAGCGTCTCACTTTGTCATCCAGGCTGGAGTACAGTCTAATGATCTCGGCTCACTGCTACTTCCACCTCCTGGGTTCAAGCAATCCTCCCACCTCAGCCTCCCAAGTAGGTGGGATTACAAGCATGTGCCACCAAGCCCAGCTAATTTTTTTGTATTTTTAGTAGAGATGGGACTTCGCCATGTTGGCCAGGCCAGTCTCGAACTCCTGACCTCAAGTGACCCGCCTGTATCAACCTCCCAAGGTGCTAGGATTACAGGTGTGAACCACCATGCCCAGCCTTAAAGTATGTTTTTATATCAGGTTCCAATCTGCTATCCATCATTCTGAAGTCCAAGAAGTTTGAAAAATGTTATCCATTTTGCTACAGATATATTGGTTTTGATTAGAGGATGCCTCAGATCCAGCTAACACATTTTTTAAATCCCCGAAGAGTGGTCCTAGGGATTTTGAAAAACGCTGTTTACATAAATTTCAAATGAAAATGTTACCTGATATTCAGAATCCAATCTAAATGAAGAGTCTCTTGAGTGATAGGTATCATTTAAACTACTTCCTCTGCTTCCAGACATCATCCTAGCACTTAAGGAGCTGGAGGGTTGAACAGAAATTCTTCTTGGAATCCTTGAAGGTTTAGACTCCATTCTTAAAGATTTTTCTGTGAAATGCAAATTTTAATTAATTGCCTTTGGGAAAACATGAAAGCCTTTAATACTTAATCCTCTCTAATCATCAGCTCAAATAAAAAATTAACCAGGCAAATTAACCATATCTGACAAGGTAAATTGTGAAACGATCACCACCTCGCTTCTGCAAAGCAGTTCATCAAAGGTTTCCTACCATCCATAAAAGGAAGCAAACAAACATGGTAAAAGTGGCATGAAGAATTCTGAGGTCTGCTTTTTCCAAAATCTGGGCTCTTTCCCTTACTTAATTTTGTCTATTACATATTCTACATGAATTTGCCCTTGACTCTCTTGGTATTCTCTATTTTTAGGGTTCAATGCTCATACCTGTTATACTATTTGCATACCTCTCACAAACCTTTGTATGTGCCTGGAAAATCTATACATTCCCCACCCAATTCCTGGTCATCAGTTTAAACACAAGTAGTTTTATTCTCTGTATGTTTCCACTTCGTACATAACTTTCATGCTACTTTGCATTGTAATTTGTTTACCCTTCTATTTCCCTGTCTCAGCAGTTAATTTCTAGGTCAGAATCATTTAAAGTATTTAAAAATCACTGCCTGGGGTACAATAAGGGTACTCAATAAACACAAGCTAAAACGAAAAAATGATGAACTTTTTATTTACCACTCATAGGACCTCTTAATTATAACAAAAATAATAGCAATAGCTGATATTCATTAAGTATTATATGGCGAGATCTGGGAATAAGGACCTTCTGATTATCTGTTAGTTCACCGAATCTCCAGACCAACCCCGTGAGACAGGTACTATATTTATCTCCACTTTATAAATAAGAAAACAAGCACTGAGAGATTAAGTAATTTGCACATGATCACAGAGCTAATAAAGAATTTCTCAAAATGTTTTCAAAGATTGTTTATGGTACTACTGGAAAGTAACATTTTAAGTGAAAAGGTCAATCTACAAAACTACACACACAGTATGATTCTAATTACACAAATAAAATGAATAAAACTTCTCAGGAAAAAAAAACCCAAAATGTTTAATTTGTGGAATTGAGTGCTTTCCACTTTAAAGATTAATAATTTCGAAGTTTTCTTCATTAAACATTTCTAAACCCACAACAATTACCTATGACTAACTATATATAAATGGAATCAATCATACAATATTGTGTCCAGCTTCACTTGCTCAACATTATATTTGTGAGATTTATCAGTAGTGTTGTATGCAGTTTTAAGTTCACTCTAATTTCTGTACATAGCATTCCACTATACGAATGCACACAACTTATTTTTTCATTCTACCATGAATGGACACTAGACTGTTTCCATTTGGGGGCTATGATAAACAGTGCTGTTGTAAGGACATTACTATTACAAACTTAAAAGCTTTTACAATTTTCTGAGGCAAAGACTTACAAGCCTCTGACTGTATCTCATATAAGTGGAATCGTAGAGTATTTGTCTTTTCATGATTGGCTTATTTTACTTATCCTAATATCCTCAAAGTTCATCTATATCATATGCCAGAATGTCCTTCCTTTTTATGGCTGAATAATATTGCATTGTATGTATAGTCATGCCTCACTCAAGAATGGGAATATATTCTAAGCAATGCATCTTTATGTGATTTTGTCATTGTGCGAACATTAGCAGTGTATATACACAAGCCTAGATGGTACAGACTAATATGTGGACTATATGGTATAACCTATTGTTTCTAGGCAGCATACCTATACAGCATGTTACTGTACTGAATACTGTAGACAACTGTAACACAATGGTAAGTATTTGTATAACTAAACACAGAAAAGATACATCAAAAATAAAGAATGAAGAGCAGTCAAATCATAGGGAAAGAAGATTGGTGGTTGGCGGGAGATGGGGAGCTATTATTTAATGAGTATGAAATTTTGGTTTTACGAGATGAAGAGTTACGGGCAGAGATGATAGTGATATCTGCACAACATTATGAATGTATCCAATAATACTGAATTGTACACAAACATGGTTAAGATGGTAAAATTTATTATGTTCTCAGTATTTTATCTGACATGCACCCTCCCCACCAACTTGTTGTTATAATAAAATAACATGGGGAGGGCGGAGGGTGCATGTAGTTGGAAAGCAAGTTGTTGAATTAAAACCTGTATCTGGAGCAATAGAACTTCAGATTCTTCCCCAGTTCCATTCCTCTAAAGATAGGCTATTTATACTCTGGAAAATAAAGATTTCCTAGGTAACACTTTTGTGTCCATTCCCTCCCCTCAATCTCCCACACACAATGTACAATAATCTCTGCAGGAGTTTAGGCATGGGTCAGTAAAAGGAATAAAAGAAAATTTATATATTCAATAATATTGAGGCCCAAAGACTCTTTCGAGGTCCTGTTTCTATAATGCTGTCAAGAGACTAACGGCTTCTACTCTTGGATGACCAAACACCAGTGATAAGATTTCTGAATGTCATTTGAAATGTTTCCACTTCAAAAGCTAGCCTTCCACTAGACCATTCTATCCTACAGCAAAAGCTGCTAGTCACCTAGAGTTTCTAATCAGGACTTTTAGTGCTTCCCTCTAACTGACAAACATCAAGAACCAACATGTAATCAAGGAAGGTCTCCAATATGAAAGAAGGACCAAAATCAACAACAACAACACTTTTAAGATGGTGCAGGGAGAGGAAAATTTGGGGGAAAGGGGCTTATTTCTATCCTCACAGGAATCAAATAACATTCATTCATAAAGTAAGAACAGGATGTGTGAGAATACAAAGAGCATAATAAAGAGCTTATGGAAATTCAAAATGTCATATACTTGTTAAAAATAAGATACACTGAAATAAATTCAACCTAAGGACTGGGAGTAAGTTACAGAAACCTCCTGGAAAGCAGAACCAAAAGAAATAACAAATGTAACATGAAAATAATTATCCAGAGAGTTATCATTTGACTGTGGTTACAGGAAAAGAAAATACAGAGAAAACTACCAAATAAACTTTTCTAGAAATGAAGAACACAAATCTCAAAATTCAAAGGGCTCAAGACTACATAAGAGGATCAAAGAAAAAAAGACCAATACTAAGCAAAATATATCATCTTGAAACTGCAGGAAACCAGAAGTAACAGGAAGATCCTACTAGAGTGGAAAAAATGGGTCACATACAAAGAGAATGTACTCAGAATGGCTTAACAGCAACAAAAGTCTTAAGACAATAAAATAATGCTTATAATACTGAGAAAAAATGTTTAGCCTTGAATTTCAATCTAGCAAGTACATTTGAAGTAGAGAACAGAACATGTTTTCAGACATGCAAGGTCTCAACAAAACCAAACGACCAAAAACACAACCAGAGGAAGCTAAATGAAAAGCATGTCCTAGAAAAATGGGAGTGTGAGGAAGGAAACAAGGTAAGAAACCCAAGAAGCAATGATAAACGGGAAGTTAAGGAGGATGGTATATAGAAAGCAAACAGTTCAGACTGGAGCAGGACCTTAGGTAGCAGGAGTTCTAAGAAAAAAAAAGCACCACATGGAAACTTATCTCACTAGCACGTGGCATAGATGGTCGTACAATTGGAAAAAACAGTGCGTATACAGAACAAAAGGCAATTTTAAAAATTAATTTTTTAATTTGGGAAAAATTAGCCTTTCATGAAAGGAGGCATGATTGTATTAGGTGAGCTCTTTAATATTTACATAGGCATAATAATGTAAATATACATTACTGAATCAATTTGTGAGATGGAAGTGAGCAGTGGAAATAAGAATGGTAGAAAACAATGAAAAATCATGAAATAACAGTATAAGCACATAGTTTAGAAAAATGAAAGTATCTAAGTCCTAAAACAAACAGCTAAATAGTAGAGGGGCACAGCCTTTCCAAAGTGGGACTTAGAGATGGGACAAAGGGTAAGGAAAAGGACTGTTCTTTTCCTTAGAAGCAGGATGACCATATTTTCCCATTTGCCCAAAACAGTCCCAGTTTATGTGCTGAAAAATTCTAATTTATGCTCATTACCCTAGAAAAAGTATTAATAGTGCCTACACTCTCTCTTAAAAGTGGCCTAATTTAGATGATAAAGCGTATGGTCACCTACCTTATAAATATTTTCTACCATCACCTTTGTACAAACTATGTATGTATTTGATAAATCCATACAAAAATCTTTCATTAAAAAGAGGTAAATTCTGAACTGGAAATTTTTAAAGGCATTCATTAGGAGAAAGAATATTAATGGTTAAACACTGATAGTGCAAAAGTCCATGAACAATTTAACAAGTAGCAGATGTGGTATTTTACCAAGATGGCTATGAAAACACTAAAGAAACTGTTAATTTGCAATCTGAGGATTTTTGGGAGACAAAATGCTTTTTAAAATACATGTGTCAATATTAAGTTCTATGACAACAACAATGCTTCTGAATAATACCTATTGTAGTTTATTCTGACTACATTTATGCCCAGTTCTTACTTACAAAACTAAACTAAGCTAGTAGGAAATATGCTTAAAACAAACCTCTTGGGGGAAGGCAAAGAGGCAGAGTCCTCTGAGAGAGATAATTTGATATTGTATGAAACTATTTTTGGCAACTCCTCTACATAAATTGATTGAATTCTGACAATGTAGGTGTTACATGAAAACTTACATAATTTGGTTGCATAAGTTCTAGGTCAAAAGCACAAAATACAGTGAAAAGCAAAAATGTGCAGTCCTGGAGCAACTTCTATCAAATCACAAGGTTCTATGAGGCATCTTTTCAAGTTCATTCATTCATTTAACCAAGTTTTTTGGATACTCGTGCACTAAGCACATTAATACTCAACAAGGAAATGAGGTAGTTGGACAACATTAAACATTCTGAGATGGTTGCCTGTAAAGAAATTGTAGTCTAATAGGGAACAAACTACACAATCACATAACTTAAATAGTTTTAAGTGCTACAAAGGAAAAGGTACAGCCTAGGCATAGTGGCTCACAACCGTAATCTCAGCACTCTGGGAGGCTGAGGTGGATCACATGAGGCCAGGAGTTCAAGACCAGCCTGGCCAACACGGTGAAACCCTGTCTCTACTAAAAACACAAAAATTAGCCAGGTGTGGTGGCATGCCTGTGATCCCAGCTACTCAGGAAGCTGAGGCACAAGAATCACTTGAACCTGGGAGGTGGAGGTTGCAGTGAGCTAATACTGCGCCACTGCACAATAGCTCGGCAACAGAGAAAGACGCTCTCAAAAACAACCACAACAACAACAAAAAGAAAGAAAGAAAAAGCTATAAGCAAAAACAGACAAGTGGAAAGAGACATGTGATGGTTAATGTTTTAAACCAAGACTTAAACAGTGCAAAAAGACTTCACATGTACAATCTTTCCTCAGTCATCAATGAAATGGTCTTTTCTTTTCCTTCTGTCACTGTATCACACTTTTTAAAATTCAGATTTCATTTCACAGCTGGACAGTTAGGCTATCTTCCTGTTTGGTGATAAGAAACCTATCACCTGGGCTGATTTCATAGGTGTGGGCTCTGAGCTTCAATAAAAGTTTTGCAACTGATATCCTGAAATTCTTTGAACTTGAGTTTTATAAATGTCAGACAGGACAGTAGAACATGCCACACTGAAGTTCCAGTCATGAGAGATCCACTAGAATTTTATGCTCATGTTCCTCATCAACAAGTCTATTACTGAGGAAGGGGAGGCACTGACAAGAGACTACACTTTCCATTCTCCAAAACTGGTATTGAGTGCAAAAGGAATTTAATTCGCTACAAAGCCACAAAAAAATTCCCATCATTAGTATTTGAGATTTTTCACTTACTGAACTTTTTGACTTCTGAGATGAAGTTTCTGGATGAAGATTCTCTGAAGCTGATATGCAGCTGGCTACTTAACCTAAAAAGACATACTTTTACTCTGTTAAGTATGCCCTCACCTTAAAACATTTTAATAACGGCTGACATAAGCAACAAGAGTAGAACACCTACATTCATACCAATTCAACAATTTATGTAGTCTGTCTATCTTACAAACCTGTGGGCTTGCTTTAGCTATTAAAAAAATCAACTGCTTTTTAAATAGGTAATTTCATTCCTCTGGTTATTCTAAGAAACTCTGAAGAGCTCCAGGACATAAACAAGGTAAGGAATCTTAACAGGCTACCTCCTCACAATAAGGTGGACTCCAAAGGATCACAACCTGAGATTAGGAGTTAAGCTATTACACAGGGGTTGGTGGTTCACAGCTGTAATCCCAGTGTTTTGGGAGGCCAAGGCAGGTAAATCACAAGGTCAGGGGTTTGAGACCAGTCTGGCCAACATGGCAAAACCCCGTCTCTACTGAAAATACAAAAAACATGGTAGGGTGGGGGGCTCACGCCTATAATCCCAGCTATTCGGGAGGCTGAGGCAGGAAAATTGCTTGAACCTGGGAGGCAGAGGTTGCAGTGAGCCAAGATTGTGCCACTGCACTCCAGCCTGGGCAACAGAGTAAGACTCCACCTCAGGTGGAAAAAAAAGAGTCAAGCTATTAATAGAAGTAAATCAGCTCTTGTACAGATTTGTAGCCCAGGTAATGCTGCCAGCTTGGTAAATGGAAACTTGAATCCCGAATTTGGTTTAAGGTGGTCCCAATTTAGTAATCCACTAGGAACATGGCAGAAACCAACATAAATTTTGCTGGAGGAAAATGCCTTCATGCTAACTTTCAAATTATTTCTACAGTAATTTTTCAAGCATAATGAACAGGGGATAAGTATACAGTGAAATAAGATACCACAAACAAGGTCTTTGAGACACAAGATGAGAGAAAAAACCATAGTAGCAAACATCAAATCAAGCATTCTGGGCAGATTATAACTATGCTTAGCATGTTTAAATAAAGACAAGCTTGAAAAATACAGGCAAGGAACAGGAAATGGCAAAAAGAGCACTTTTTAACAAATACACCATAACCATAATATTAACAACACCATGAGGATAAGACACCCAAAATGGAAGACATTATGTAAGATAATTGGCCTAGACTCTTCAGAAATCCTCCATGGTCGGGCACGGACTCACGCCTACAATTCCAGCACTTAGGGAGGCCGAGGCAGGCAGATCACAAGGTCAAGAGTTCAAGAACAGCCTGGCCAAAATGGTGAAACTGCATCTCTAATAAGAATACAAAAATCATCTGGGTGTGGTGGTGTGTGCCTGTAATCCCAGCTACTCACGAAGGTGAGGCAGGAGAATCACCTGAACCTGGGAGGCAGCGGTTGCATTGAGTTGAGATCATGCTACTGCCCTCAAGTGACAGAGCAAGACAAGAGAGGGGAGGAGAGGGGAGGGGGAACTCCTACAGCATTCTTAGCCTTATACTAAGTAGTAGGCAGTGGCAGTCCACTACTGGAATACTCTGAAGGTAAATAAAGCAATAAAGCTCATATCCATCTCAACTATAGACAAAACAAACTCAACCCATCATATTAATGCCCCGACAGAAGTAGAATATGCCCATATCAATGCATAAATATTATTTATCTTAGTCTCTAATCTGTTGGTTTAACATTTAGTCAAAACTTGTATGATGTACAAAAATGCAGTGAAAAAAAAATCAACCCATTACCAAGAGATAAAATGGCAGAACCAGACAAAGAGATGGTCCCAATGTCAACAAATGAGGAAGCTGATGGGTTTAAGAGCAGACTATGTAAAACTGAAAAACTGGGGAAGGAGGAAATAAGTTAGAAAAAAATCCCCCAAACTAAATTAGTATTCAGATCATTACAGGAAGAGACGTATTGGCTCCAAGATAAATCAGTGAGGACCCAAAGTCATGGAAACGGATAAAAGGCAGATTGAATACTTATTTTCCAAGTCAGAAAGAATTCATCTAATAACTGGGAAGGGAGGAAATTATTTATAACACTGATGAAAAACAAATGTTTTACTGTTTTTCTTTCAGGGGGCTGGGAGTGGGTGGGGGTGGGGTGGTCAAGGAAGCACACAAACATTAGTTGGTTTTAAAGAATGAGCTGTTTGTCCAGTGTGGTGGCTTCCAGCACTTTGGGAAGCCACAGCAGAATTGTTTGGAGCCTGGAGTTCAAGACCAGCCTGGGCAACATATTGAGACCCTGTCTCTACAAAAAATATTTTTCAAAAAGAATAAGCAGACCAGCCTGGCCAACATGGTGAAACACCACCTCTAAAAAAAAAAAAAAAAATTAGCCAGGTGGTAGTGGCACATGCCTGTAATCCCAGCTACTTTGGAACTGAGGCAGGGAGATGGAAGTTGTGGTGAATAGAGATAGCGCCACTGCACTCACAGTGCTACCCTTTCTCAAAATAATAAGAAGAAGCAATCTAAGGTGCCCAGAAGGTCCAGAAGAATGCTGGAAATAAAATTTGGAAAACACAAGAAAGCAGTGTGGCTGACAGTAAAATTTTCAATTCTATATACTGATTTATTTACCTTTTTCAAGATACATATACTATATCCTTGCCTTCTACTTGTACTTTACTTTCTATGTATATAGTCAGCCTTAGCACTCTTCCCACCAACCTACCTCTAGTTCAATTTGGGGTACTATGAAAAAGTAAACCGGAAAACTTCAGGCAGTTGAAGAACCTGTTAGGAGTAAAGGAGTTCTACCAATTACCCTACTTAGAGCTTTCTCTGACCACAACTACACGCTGCCTACCAGGTAGAGCTTGGATTTTTAGTTCACCAAATTTGGAAAGCTGTGAATTCCTAAAAACAGTACAATGTCCAAACGTTTTTCTTTGATTCTGCTTATGAAGGTTTTTCTCAAATGTTATGTATCCCCTTCCATTATGCTATAGATTACTGTGTCCCATTACTATAATAATGGCCTTGTTCAGGTATCTGTCAAGTATACACAGTAGTCATAAAATAATCAGCCTAATAAAATGCTACCTCCCACACCTAAAAGTCTTTTCCTGTATGTTAATGTATTCTTTAATAAATATGTATTTAGGCTGGGCACAGTGGCTTACGCCTGTAATCCCAGCACTTTGGGAGGCTGAGGTGGTGGATCACGAGGTCAAGAGACCCCATTTCTACTAAAAGTACAAAAATTAGCTGGGTGTGGTGGGATGAGCCTGTAACCCGAGCTACTTGGGAGGCTGAAGCAGGAGAATCACTTGAACCCGGGAGGTGGAGGCCGCAGTGAGCCCAGATCATGCCACTGCACTCCAGCCTGGCAACAGAGCGAGAACCTCAAAAAAATTGTATTTAATATGCTAATAAAATTCACTTCCTATTTTTTTTTCCCAAAATAGAAAACTGAGGCTAGGCAGGAAATAAGTTAATCTTTGGCTAATTTTTGCACATCAGCCAATTTCTATGGTGGTGTTGGATCACGAGGTCAAGAGTTCGAGAGACCCCATTTCTACTAAAAGTACAAAAATTAGCTGGGTGTGGTGGCACGTGCCTGTAATCCCAGCTACTAGGGAGGCTGAGGCAGGAGAATCACCTGAATACGGGAGGCGAAGGCTGCCGTGAGCTGAGATCATGCCACCGCACTCCAGCCTGGCAACAGCGTGAGACTCAGTCTCAAAAAAATTGTATTTAATATATTAATAAAATTCATTTCCTATTTTTTTGCAAAATAGAAAACTGAGGCTAGGCAGGAAATAGGTTAATCTTTGCCTAATTTTTGCACATCAGCCAATTTCTATTTGTAGAACTATATTAGTTGAGTGCCAGCTTTAAGGTCTGCCCCTTACTTGGCATGCTTGGGTATGACTCTAGGTATAATCTAATGCTTAATTTCCTCACCTACAAAATTGTGATAATGACAGTATCGACTTCACAGGTATAGTGTGAGCTTTCCTGGCACACAGCATGTGTTCAGCAAATATTAGCTATCATTAAGCAGTATCACTAAGCATAAAGGTTTTCATATAAACAGCTCAGTAGAAATTTTGTTGGCTTTTTCGTTATTTGAAATTTGTCTTTAACACATAGTAAAACATCTTTCAAAGTCATTCAGATTTATATACAGGATATTCACTGCAGGGTAAAGAAACGTATACAGGATTACTTATATAAGCACATGCTTTCAACAACTGGAAAGAAATAGCCATTTTTATCAGTTTACTGTTACCTCTGGGTGATGGCATTATTGATGTGTTTTTTTCTTTATACTTAGTTTTCAAAAAATTTCTTAAATGTACTTTGTTAATTGAGGTAAACAATTATTTGCCAAAGGAAAAGACATTTTTAAAATAACTTGAATTACAGAAGTCCTAAGGAGAATAATTCCCTTTCTAACTTGCTGGTTTACAGCTACATACCACAAAGTAGTAAATACTAAGTAATACTCTTCTAGTAAAGACTAAGTGAAAGATAAAGTTAAAATTACTTCACAAAATGGAGTTCAGATTACCTGAGTATGACTTAAAATTTTTATCATGAAAAATTTTTTAAATACACAAAATGTACAGCCAATAATGAGCGTCCATGTACCAATCAAGTCTTCAACCATTATTAACATTCAACTTCTCTATTTTACCAGCTACTTTATTATTTTAAAGCAATCCCAAGCATGACATTTTTGAGGATATCTGTTTTTGTTTTGTTTTGTTTTGTTTTAGGCAGAGTCTCGCTCTGTCGCCAGGCTGGAATGCAGTGGCGCAATCTCAGCTCACTGCAACCTCTGCCTCCTGGGTTCAAGCAATCCTCCTGCCTCAGGCTCCCGAGTAGCTGGCAGTACAGGCATGTGCCACCACACCCAGCTAATTTTTGTATTTTTAATAGAGACAGGGTTTCACCATGTTGGCCAGGATGATCTGGATCCCTTGACCTTGTGGTCCACCTGCCTTGGCCTACCAAAGTGCTGGGATTACAGGTGTGAGCCACCATGCCTGGTCAGATATCTATTCTTACAGTGGTCTAAAGAATCTCTGGTAAATTACAAAATACGGCTACAAATTTCCCTCATCCTAGTATCAGCCCCCTTTGTAATGCAAGGTTGCTGCTCTGCCCAGGATGAGACAATCTTACTTTCCCACCCCAGTCTTGTGTGACAAAGAGAATGCACTATGACATTTCAAGATGTGCAAGCTACAGGCTCATAAGCTTCTCTTGGAATGCTGTCCCGAGACTCCTGTGACATAAACGATCAGACAGAGCAAGGCCTAGATGTTAACTAACACTAGCTGCCAAATATGAGTGATGCCATCTTGGATCTCCCAGCCTGGGAAATCCTCCAGCTGAATGCTAGTACACAAGTAAGCCCCAGCAAAATGGGTAGAACTGCCCAACAGGCATCTAGAACTGTAAAAAACAGTGAACAGTTGTTTTAATCCACTAGATTTTGAGGTGGTTTGTTATGCAGCCATAGAGCAAAGCTTCCTAATTTATCCTTTTCTACTGTTACCATTCCATTATCTTATGCCCTCAGTCTCTGAAAACAGATTTTAACTGAGTCTAACTGGGGAACTATCTTAAACATCTAGGGAAGATTACAGGTTCTGAATACTAAAAGTACACCACTACTATATGATGAACTCATGGCACAAAGGCCAGATTAATCACACAAAATACCAATACAATATTGAATGATTGACTGGAGAGAGGGTCTTGCTCTGCTGCAAAGACCAGAGTGCAATGGTGCAATCAAGGCTCATTGCAGCCTTGACCTCTTGTGTTCAAGTGATCATCCCACCTCAGCCTCCTGAGTAGCTTGGACTACAGGCACGCACCACCATACCCAGCTAGTTCTTCTATTTTAGTAGAGACAGGGTTTCACCCTATTTCCCAGGCTGGTCTTGAACTCCTCAGCTCAAGCAATCTGTCTGTCTCAGCCTCTCAAAGTGCTAGGAGTACAAGAGTGAGCCACCATGCTCAGCCCCAAAGTAGTATTTCAAGAGTCTTCCAGAAATACAAGCACAGAGTTACAATTTCATTATTTACATATACTTAGCATATCCTTTTCTTAAAAAAAAAAAAATCTGCTTCTGGGGAAAATTTTTTTTCCTTAGTAGGAAATCATAGTAAACAAGGAGACATGGAAGCTAAGGGTGGGTCAATGAGGGAATCACTTTGAAAGTATACACATTTTGGGCCTTAAAATCCTCTCTCTTGATTTTTAGCTGACAAATCTTTAAAATACAAGAATATGATATACTGAAATCTTAAAAAATTAGAAAAAAGTTTAACATCCCATGAGAAAATATGACTATGATGTTGTCTACACTACACCACTTTAAAAGACAAAGTGTTCTCCCTGAAGTGAACTTAATCTCTAAGCATCAAGTTTCAATCTTCATTCACTGAGTAGAAACCATTTTAGGGTTCTTTCTACAAAGTGTGAAACATCACACTAATGTGCAATGATCATAATGGAAAGATAACTACTTTTGAGGTTCAAAACTTGCCTTCTTTCTACGCTGTTGACAAAAATGGGTGTAGAACAGCAGGTGATTTTAAAACCAGGTATTCAACTTACCTAGGCTAACCGGTAGAGTCAGAGAAATATATTTGAGGGCAGGAAAAACAAGCTCTGATCATGTAAGTTCACGCCAGGGTGGAAACGTTGAAAATTAAGATTAATGAAAATTAAACCCCAGCATGCTGTGGCTCACCAGCAGGTCCTTAATCACAGTACTTTGGGAGGCTGAGGCGGGAGGACTGCTTGAGCTAAGGAGTTGGAGGCTAGCCTGAACAACCCTGCCTCTATAAAAAATATAAAAATCAGTCAGGCATGGTGGTACAGACCTGTAGTCCCAGCTACCTAGTAGGCTGAGGTGTGACAATTGCTTGAGTCTGGGAAACTGGGGCTGTAGCAGCCTGGGCAACAGACTGAGACCCTGTCTCAAAAAAAAAAAAAAAAAAAAAAAAAGGAAATGAAACCCCTTAAAACTCTCAAATTATAATTTTAACCTCCCCAACCTCAGACTTTTTGGCTCATCCTATGATTAGCAAATACTGTATATTAAGATAAATTTTTTGACTACAACTGAATTCTGCTTTGGCGAATTTGAGTAATCTTAGCAGGAACTTAAAATCTGATTCCTTTTAAATTGTAATCATTCTAATGTGATCAGTTGATTCACTTATTTAACAGTTAAAAGCTTCATTAGCTTAGTTTAATTTGTTGTTTAAAAGTGAAGTTTAATGCAACACTGCATTTCATTCATGTGTGTCCCACTGTTCTTTATTACTGGCACTTAATTATCTGTGGTAACAGAAGGATATATCAGTAAAGATAATCTAAAAATTATTTTTATTTTGTTAAGGAACACAATAGCTCTCCATTCTACAAAATAGAGTACTAACTTTATTTTTATTTATTTTTTAAAGACAGGGTCTCGCTCTATGGTGCAGGCTGGAGTGCAGTAAAGCTATTATCATACCTCACTGCAGTCTCCAACTCCTGAGCTCAAATGATTGTCCTGTCTCAGCAGCCTAAGTAGCTAACAGTAGCAGTGTGCACCACTACATCTGCAAAGATGAGGTCTTTGTGGCCCTGGCTGGTCTTGAACTCCCAGCCTTAAGCGATCCTCTCACCTTGGCCTCCCAAAGTGACAGAATTACAGGAGTGAGCCACCACATCCAGACACTAATTTTCTGGTACAGTAGAGAAGGTCTTTCATGTCAGGCTCTAACTTACCATTCAATGTATGTTTCAGCTGCAGAAACAAATCATGAATTCCTAAAACAAAATATCATGACGTTGCACAGTTTCTTTATCAAAGTCCTAGTGATCCTTCACATCTTTGTTCAAGCAATAAATAAATCCTGTAAAATTTCCAAGATTAAGTACCCCTCCTCTATGCTCCCACAGAACTACTGTACAGTCATACTAAGATAATAATAGTTGTTTATACATTAGTCTGATGACTAAACAGTGAGTTGTGGAGGGCAGATGCCATGTCAAGCTCATTCTTGTAATGTGAAACTCTCTGTAATTTGTAATTTGAGTACGACAAATCACAAATTATCCAAAAAAAGTTTTAAGATATTTGACAGATTTTGCATTATAAAATTATTTTCCTACAATACAATGCCAAAATGTATGCAATTTTTGAACATACAGCAGATAAAGAGTTGTGTGAGGTGGGTATGGAGCAGACTAAATGCTGGCTACAGGAGAATCATGGATGATGACTTTTGTGTACATGTTTGTTACCTGACACCTTCATGTAGAACATACCTGGGCATCCTCGTCCTTTATCTGGGAAAATAAGCCCTCTCCCAGGGTAGCAGAAAAAAAAAAAACCATTTATACTTGAATAAGTAGGAATTCTTATTCAAGACACCTGACCTAGCATGAAACTGGAAAAAAACCAAGACTAGTATTATGTCCCCCAGTGACTGCTTCACACATCACCTCAGCAAATTTAATCTTCTCTAGAAATTAACTGCCATGTTTCTGAGACAATCTTATGAGCTTAAATAATTATGGCAAAAATCAAGGTCTTCTGAGTCTGGTGCTACTATCTTATACACCAGTGCTGTTTCCCAAAATGCTGTAGAGTTGTTAAATGAAAATATTATACTGACCCCATTTCTCAAATTAACTTTTTGCTACCTCAAGAAAAAGATCTAGTTACACTATGCGTGTGTCTTTTTAGTAACTGTACATTGTTTTGATTTTTAAATCAAAAATTCATCTTTAACACTACCTCTTGGTTCTGGACAGAAACGTGGAGATTTAAAATAACATCTAATCAGAAAAATAGCTAATCAATCCTACAAAATAGGGGAAAAAACTCGCTAAATTTAGTTTTGACACATTTAACATTAATAATGACGAACTTATTACTCTGATACTATCCCAATATATTTACTTTGGTACTTGGGAGAAAGTATTAAGTGCAGCATTTTGGGGTGAGTGAGTGGACACATTCATCTTCAATACGCAGTTTCACCAAAATGAGGGAGTTTCCTACTGCCGGCGCCTTCCATATTTTTAATTCTTAGGCCAACAGGTCCATCTTTAATACAATCATCTACTTCGAGTTGAAAAACCTACAATTCGCCACAACACAAAAATAACTCCCAGGGCGTCACGATATTCAAAAACTGGCGTTACCAACAAGCCCATCCTGGTCGAACCTAAGGGCCTGCCGAAGTCACTTCGACTCGAGGCCAGGCTGGCCGAGCCGGAGCCCTGCCCGCCTTCTCCCCGCTCTCACTGGCGAGCTCACGCGAGACACCGGCTGCCCGCAGGGCTCCGAGGACCCCTAGTACCGCGGCCCTAGAGGAGGCCGCCCCGCGCGTCAAAGGAGGGCTCAGGCCCTTTCCCCTTACCAGCCACACGTCCCTGAGAAAGACACACAATCTGCCCCCTCCACCCGCCACAAACTCCACTACCAGATGAAAGGCCGCTGGCAGGGGAGGCCTGAGCCGTGCCCCTCTTCGCACCGGTGGCTCCGGACCAAGTTTCTCCATCCTATCCGGAGACGAAGTGCCCTCCCCGTCCGCAGGCCTCTTCGTTCCCTCCCCTCCCCCACTCGCGGCCTGGTCCCGAACTAGCTCCCGGGACGGAGAATAACGAGCTCCGCCGCTCATTACCCCTGCTTCTGAGCCAGCACTGACCAGGGCGCGTTCCGCTCGCAGCGACCCGCACCGTCGCCTTCCTCCGTGGAGTTCTAGGCCCGTGATGGTGGAAAAGCAGTCCGCAGCGAGACACAATGGCGCCCGCCCCTCTCCGGGATCCGGCGCAGAACCAGCAGCCACCGTTAAGTGCCCCTCCCTGCTCCTGCTCCCCCCACTTCGCGGACTTCCTGGTTTCTCGCGAGAGTGGCGGCGCGGCGGGGATCGAGAGCTGCAGGCTGGCTGGACGTACCCCACCGCGGGGTGGTGCTCTGACAGCGGGAACCGTTGAAGGGCTGGCCTCGGGGAGTCAGCGAGACGCCACTGGTAAGCGGCAGCGGCTGGCTGGCCTGCGTGCGGTCAGCTGGGCCGGCGAGTGTGCGGGTGCCCAGAGCTGGAGGCCCGGCCCTGGGTGGTCATCCCCACCCGGTTGGCGTCCCCGCCCGGCTAGCGTCTCTGAGCCAGCCCCTTCCCTCCTGGGCGCCGGATCCCCGCCCACAGGCTCTTGCCCACCTCCGGGCCCCGTACTTGAAATAACGCCTAGCTCTTTGGCTTTTTTTTTTTTTCTTTTTCTGACGCTTGGTAAGTGGCGCAGTGAATGTTGAATTGAATCAAACACTGCCTTTTCCGACCTCCCCGCTCCCCGCTTGCCTCCCTGCCCGTCCTGTGTGATCTGACTGACTTCCCCTTAAGAGTTGGAGCCTGTTTGTCCAACCTTGTGATAATTTCCTTGTGGTAGGTCTTGGTGATGGCGATCATGTCTTTTAAAATCGTGATACTAACCTTTAATAGCGTAGCTATCGATTTAGCAATAAATAAATTCACCTATTTAGAAAGACGGAGAAAAATTGTGAGGTGAATGATCTGGTGAATATGAGGTGAAACTTTCAAAGAACTGTAAATGTGGCAAAGTAAGATTTAAATGAGTACTAATAAATAAAAGGGAATAGGTTATGGAAAAGCTACAGTTTATGTGGAAATATTTAGATGACATGTTGATTTGGAATAATGAAAGTTCTTTAATGGAAAAGATCAATTATTGAAACTTGGAAGAATACTGAAAGGCACTTGACTTTTTTAATACTTATTTTGTTAAGATATTAAAAGCAATCCTTTGGATCCAAATAATTTTAATAAGTGAAACAATGTTTATATGTATTTTACATCTGTTTCTATGTCATTATATCTGAAGAGAATGGAGTATCAATCACTATCATCCTTATTTTACTGTCTTAGGGACTAACAGGCTGTCCATGTTTCACTATGATAAATTCTAAAATACTATACATTTTAAAGATTTAAAGTTTAGTATTTTAAGTTGGCATGTTAAATGCCTATCTAACTTTTAGGCTATGAGATGAAAATAAGCATCTGGTATGGGTTAAAGGGAACAGAGATTACTTTTGAGGAAATTAATTTGCCCTTTAAAGAAAAAAAAAATTTTCCAGCCTGTTCAAGTGCCCCTGCAGCATTGTGATTATCGATACCATGTATACACCCTGAAGAACCAGACTATATGGGTTCAAATTCCAGCCCTGCTTCTTACTACCTTTGTTATCTCAATCAGTTCCTTAACCTTGCTAAACCAAGATTTCCTGTAAAACGGAGTTCATAGCAGTACCCATCCCCTATAGGTTTGTTGATTAGATAAGATAATGCATCAGTTCCTGAAACATAGTAAGCATTCCATAATTGTTAGCTATTACATACCATGTCTAAACCACCAATAATATTGTCTCTTTCTTTGACTTACTATTACATAGGTCCCTTAAACATCTTCTCAAGATTATTCTATGCTAAGAGAAATGACTGCACCCTTTTCCTGAGCTATGGCAGTCAGATCTGGCAGTGGTAACTACTCTACAGAACTCCCAAACCTGGCAAGGATGGGGCAGACTTTGGCAGATTAATGGCTTTGTCCCTACCCAGCACTGATGATATTATGAAGTGAGTATGACACCAATTTCCTATGCTAAACAGAGCTTCCAGATTCTAGTTTTTTATTGGTGCTAGTAAATAGATAAAGACCACTGATAAGTATGTTTTTACTATTTAAGAATGGTTTGTTGTGTTTCTTTTTAATGTACTCTCTCTGATTTCAGTATTCAGGTAATTATGAGTGATAAATAATTATTGAGATTTTGCTAGGAATTATGGATGTGAATAGGTCATGGAAAATGACCATATTTTCTTAACTAAAAATCAAGACAAAGTGATTTGACAGGCAAGTGTTTGAAGTCAGAACCGTTCCAGACAATGTAGACACTATGGTTGCCTTTTATCCACAGAGTTCCTCTACTTGACCTTCCTTGCTAAACCTTTTATCGTTTATGAGTGACTCTGACATACCTTTCTGTATCTAAATATGTTTGTTCACCACTCACCTTAGTTTTCATTTTTGAACTCAGCTTCTTCTCTACATTAACATCTTACTGACTATTACTAATTTTTCCCCTTTTATTTTATAAACCTGTCATTTAGCCATGGTCATTCAGCCCTTTACTCTTATGTTTTGAGTATTTCTTAGTACTCATCTGATAGCTTAGAATGCTCTTTCAGATCATTGAATTTCCAAGTACTTGTTTTCCCCTTTTTTTTTTTATCATTCCACAAGCTAACCTTGTAAGAAACTTCTCTTTGGCAAGGGCAGTTGTACAGATATCCTTTACTTTGCAAAAATGGTGGGACATTGAAAAGATGTGGTTACATTTGCTTTTTGCAAATCATATAATTTTTTATTGATAAATAATATTTGTATATATTTGTGGGGCACATGGGATATTTTGTTACATGCATAGAATATGTAATGATCAAGTCAAGGTATTTAGGATAGCCATCACCTAGAGCATTTATGACTTCTGTGTTGGTAGTATTTCAAGTCTTCCCTTCTAGCTGTTTTGAAATATGCAATATGAGGTTGTTAACTAGTCACTCTGCTCTGCTATAAAACATTAGAACTTACTCCTTTTGTCTAACTTTATGTTTGTATCCATTAACCATCCTCTTTTTGTCCCCACCCACCACCACACACATAGACCCTTCCCAGCCTCTAGTAACTATCATTCTCCTGTCTACATGAGAACAACTTTTTTTTTTTTTGAGACGGAGTCTTGCTCTGTTGCCAGGCTGGGGTGCAGTGGTATGATCTTGGCTCACTGCAACCTCCGCTTCCCGGGTTCAAGCGATTCTCCTGCCTCAGCCTTCCAAGTAGCTGGGACTACAGGCAGGCACCACCATGCCCAGATAATTTTTTTATTTTTAGTAGAGACGGGGTTTCACCATGTTGGCCAGGATGGTCTCAATCTTTTGTCCTCATGATCTGCCCGCCATGGACTCCCAAAGTGTTGGGATTACAGGTGTGAGCCACTGTGCCTGGCTGAGAACAACATTTTTAGCTCCCACGTATGAGTGAGTACATGCAGTATTTGTCTTCCTGTGCCTAGTTTATTTAACTTAACATAAGGCTCTCCAGTTTCATCCATGCTGCTGCAAATGACAGGATTTTATTCTTTTATATGGAAAAATAATTTTTCATTGTGTATATGTATTACAGTTTCTTTAGCCATTCATCAGTTGATACACACTTAGATTGATTGTATATCTTTGTTATTGTGAATAGTACTGATATGTCTTTGATACACTGATTTCCTTTCCTTTGAGTGAATACCCGGTAGTGTAATTGCTGGATTATATAATAGTTTTTTTATGTGTGTAATTTTTTGAGAACTCTCCATGCTGTTTTCCATAATGACTGTACTAGTTTACATTCCCATAGCAGTGCATAAGAGTCCCTTTTCTCTGCATCCTTGCCAGCATCTTGGTTTTTTTGTCTTTCTGTCTTTTTGATAGTAGTCATTCTAACTGGGCTAAGATGATACCTCATTTGTGGTTTTGATTTGCATTGTCTTGGGGATTAGTGATGTTGATTATTTTTTCATATGTCTCTTGGCCATTTGTTTGACTTTTAATAAATGTCTATTCAGATGCTTTGCCTGTTTTTAATGGGATTATTTGCGTTTTTGCTGTTGAGTTTGAGTTCCTTATTCTTATCATTCTTATATATTTTTCCTAATATTATGAATATTAATCCCTTGTTAGATGAATAGTTTGTAGATATTTTTTCTCCCATTTGGCAGGTTGTCTCTTCACTTTGTTGGTTGTTTCCTTTGCTGTGCAGACTCTTTTTAGTTCATAGTCCCATTTGTCCATTTTTGTTGCCTGCTTTTGAGGTCTTAGCCATAAAATCTTTGCCTAGACCAGTGTAGGCAAAACTTTCTTCTAGTAGTTTTATAGTTTTGGGTCTTACATTTAGGACTTCAATCCATTTTGAATTGATATTTTATATGGTGAGAGATGGAGTTATTTCATCTGCACACGGATATCCAGTTTTCACAGCACTATTTAGTGAAGAGAGTTTTCTTTTTCCAATTACATATCATGTTCAGTTGTAGATACAGTTTTACTGTGGATGAGACAAGTGTACTTATAGTGACGTCCCAGAGTTGAAAACAAGGGATACCAATTTCTTCTCAAATAGGAATATTATTAATCCCTAGAGAAAGGAACTGGTATCATCAAACAACTTAACAGTCCATTATTTATAGTAGATTTCAGTCTATAGATTGAGGATCCCTACTTCTTTTTTTTTCTTTTTTTATCTAGCCCATAATGTCATGAGGACCCCTACTTCTAAGGGATATATTACTTAAAGGTCCATTGCTTTTAAGTCTTGGTTGTAAGGAATTCCTTTCATAACAAAAATAATAAACTCTCAGTTTAGTGCCTTTATAAATTTTATTTTCTCAAATCAAGTTTTATTTAAAGTTGCCACATTTAATAAATGAACATCCAAAACAACCTGTTGGTTGACTATTACTATTATTATTATTATTATTTTTAATAGAGATGAAGTCTCAGTGTGTTGCCTAGGGTGGCCTCAAACTCCTGACCTCAAATGATCCTCCTGCCTTGGCCTCCCAAAGTGCTGTGATTATAGGTGTGATCCACCATGTGTGGCCCTATTTTTTATTATTCATAAAACTAGGAATTAGAAAACTGTGGTACACGGGCCAAATGTAGCCCACTACTTATTTTTAAATACTTTTATTGGAACACAGATATGCCCATTAGACTGTGTACTGTCTACTGTTATATATTATGTATTAGTCAGGGTTCCCCAGAGAAACAGAACCAATAGTATACAGTATGTTATCTGACTGTCAAGACACTTATTTTAAGGAATTGGCTCACGTAATTGTGAAGGCTGATAAGTCTGAAATTTGTGGGGCAGGTTCACAGGTTGGAAACTAAGACCAGAGTTTATGCTGCAGTCTTAAGGTAGAATTTATAATAATAAAAAAATATAGCTATTGACCAGGCACAGTGGCTCATGTCTGTAATCCCAGCACTTTGGGAGGCCGAGGCAGGAGGATCACCTGAGGTCAGGAGTTCAAGACCAGCCTGGTCAACAAGGTGAAACCCCGTCTCTAGTAAAAATACAAAAATTAGCTGGGCATGGTGGCACGTGCCTGTAGTCCCAACTACTTGGGAGGCTGAGGCAGGAGAATTGCTTGAACCCAGGAAGCAGAGGTTGCAATGAGCTGAGATCGCATCACTGCACTCCAGTCTGGGTAACAAGAGCAAAACTCCATCTCAAAAATAAATAAATAAATAAATAAATAAAAATTAAAATAAAAAAATATATATATATATATGATTTAAGAATAAAATATGAAGTCAAATTTGAAAAATAAACATACAACTATTAAAAATACATTGTACATTTTTAATTAGTTGTAACAGAACAATTCCCTCTTTTCCCTGAATTTTTTTGAAGTTTGAATTTAGCATCCATCAATACATACAGGTGAGTAAGTTTCCTCTATTTATAAAAAACAAATGATACAGATCCTCAGTGCTTAAGAGTGAGACTATATACTCCTATTAAAAATCAAGAAATACATTAGAGTAGCCTTCATTATTATTTACAGAAATTGATAAGAAGAGGAAGAATAAAAAATGGAACAGATCCTATTTGTATCTATAATTTCACTTCGTTTTAAAATTCTCATTTTAAATTGTATGTATAAATTGTGTTTTACAATAAATGCGTCTCTTAGCTTGGTGGATTGTGACTCAGACACTAGTGACATTGAGGTTTCTTTTATAGAATATATTAAAACTTTTTTATTGCTATTGATTAGAAATAAATTTTATTCTATAGTTTTTATGGGAGACCAAGCATTCCTCTATTTAGTACAGTAAAATGAAGTTTTGTAATATTTTTCTTTAATGAAAAATATGTTTGCCAATTAAATTTGCTCTAATGTTAAGCATGATTAGGTCACATGTTTATGTAACAACTAGGAATTTAATATAAATTTAACTTGAACATCTTTCTCTAATAAAAATTAGGCATCACTTTATGAAATTGAGAAATTATTTGTCTTGCATTTTACACTAATGTAATCTTTTTATATTAGTGTAAAAAGATTCTGCTAAATGGAACTTAAGTTAGGTAGAATTCGTCTGTGTGTTCCACATCCTTGGATTCAGTCAACCACATATCAAAAATATTGGAGGAAAAAAACACTAAGAAATAACAATACAATGATAAAAAATAATACAAATTTTTAAAAAGCATACCTTTTTATATAGCATTTACATTGTATTAGATAATAAGTAATCTAGAGATGATTTAAAGTAAACAGGAGGATTGTGTAAGTTATATGCAAATAGTATGCCATTTTATATAAGGGACTTGAGCATTCATAGATTTTGATATCCACTGGAGGTCATGGAACTAATTTCCCCCTATAATAAGGGACAACTGTAATTGTTTTGTAAATTCTAAGTCTCCTATTAGTGAAGTTCTATGGTCTGAATGTCCTCCAGAATTCATAAATAGTATTATAATACTACCAATGTGGTAGTTAGGAACTGGAGCACTTAGGAAGTGATTAAGTCATAAGGGCAGAGCCTTCATAGATGGGATTAAGGCCCTTGAAAAAGAGCTTGAGGAGAGTGAGTTCGCTGCCGCCTTTTCTATCATGTCGGGAGACAATATTCCTCCTCTCTAGAGGGAGCAGCAACAAAGTGCCATCTTGAAAGCAGAGAGCAGCTCTCACCAGACACCAGTCCTGCTGGCACCTTGATTTTGGACTTCCCAGACTCCAGAACATGGCAGATAACCAGCATAGATAAATAGGGTTCTGGGAGTTGTAAGTTGATAAAATTCATTGTAATTAAGAGTGAATAAAATATATTATAGGTTTTATGGATGTGGCTTTACAACTGGGCCCAGAAAAGGGTAGGATTCAGATGGGTAGAAAGAAGTAAGAAGCAGCATTAGGGATGACTGACTAATCAAAATGCTGAGGCAAAATATTAAACAGCATTTTTCCACTGATTTATTGTAAGCTCTATGGAGAATAAACTTGGAAAATTCAAACTTTGTTTCTAACCCTAGCTTTTTTTTTTTCCTCTAAGGGACAAGGTCTTGCTCTGTTGCCTAGGCTGGACTGCAGTGGTATGATTGTAGCTGACTGAAATCTCAAGCTCCTGGGCTCAAGCGATTCTCATGACTCAGCTTCCCACATACCTAGGACCACAGGCGTGCACCACCACACGCAGCTCATTTTTTTAAAAAAGATGGGGTCTCACCGTGTTGCCCAGGCTTGTCTCAAACTCCTGGCCTACAGCAATCCTCTTATCTTGGCCTCCCTAAGTGTTGAAATTACAAGTGTGAGCCACTATGCCTAACCCTGTAGCTTTTTAATAATAGTGTTGATGTGCTTGGACCAACCTAATTATTGATTTTCTATACAATCCAAAAACTTCCAAGGAAAGTGCATCACAATTTTACAAGGGAGGTTGAGACCATCCTCAGCTGTATGTCATCAGCCCCTTTAAGGATACTGGGTATGTCTACTACCACCCTATATTCCTTGCTCTGTTACCACATGCTACTTCTGATATCTAGGATTACCAGAAGACAGTCTTTGCAAGCTATAGGCACTCAAAAAAAGTAATAAGCAGACACGTTGCTATAGTTTTTTGTTTTTTAAATGCTTAAAGAAGTTAAGTAGTAATTATCTGGTAGCAGCGCATATGTACTAATATGTTGTGGACAGATAAAGTAAATATTGTCTTATTGCTAAAAAAAAATCTTTAGTTCAAGTTACTATTCAGTTATGTAAGAAATATTTATAACTATTAGAAATTTTAAAATTATTACTTCTTTGGATAAAATTATAAAATGAATAGACATATTTTTAAAAAATATTTTATAGCCACCTTACTTCTAAGAATAGACATATTTTTAACTCCTAAGAAGTATTGAGAAAGAAAGCATTGATGTAGGAGATTACTAAAGTCAACTGACTATTTTATAAAAATATGAGAAGGGCTAAACATTCTTAATACATGAAGTAGCAGTACATATTAAAATATTTTTATATTGAGGAGAAAAAGTAGGCAGTTTGCAATACTATATAATATATAGTACTTACTAGAAAGGGCTAAACATTCTCTTTTTTTTGTGTGTGTGGGAAGGGTGGTGGACAGGGACCTTCTCTGTTGCCCAGGCTGGAGTGCAGTGGTGCTGTCACAGTCCACTGCAGCCTCAAACTCTTGGTCTCAAGGAATCCTTCTGCCTCAGTCATCTGAGTAGCTGGGACCACAGGTACACACTACCATGCCCAGCTAATTTTTTTCTGTAGAGGTGGGGTCTTGCTATATTGCCCAGGCTGGTCTCAAGCTACTGTACTTAAGCAGTCCTCCCACTTCAGCCTCCCAAAGTGTTGGAATTACAGGCATGAGCCAGTATGCCTGGCCTAGTAAAATATTTTAATAATAAGTAGAGAGAGTAGACTTGTGGAAAACTCTTAAACTCATAAGGTACTGCAGTGAGTCTTTTAGCGTTGATGATTAGCATGCTAATATGTACTGGGCAAATTTATACTTGTTAGTAATTTGCAATGGAATCTTTTCATTCTGATAGTCAAAGTATTTTACAAACACTAAACCTTTCAAAATCTCTCTTATAATAGGTATTGTTAAATTAATCACATATTTCATATGAAAAAACAAAAGCTGAGGGAGGCAAAGTTACTTCCCTAAGATCAGATAGTATTTAACTGATGAAAACTGAATAGTTCCAAATTTCTGTTACTCAATTCTAACCCCCATATAAAATAAAATCAGTGTAATGCTAAGAAATACTATTGTACTTCCAAGAATAAACTAAAAAGATTGTCATAGCAGTTTAAAGAAATGTCTTTATTAAAGTTAGTATTCCAAGGTAATCCCCTTTAAGTATAAACTTATTTATATAAGATTTATATTTAAGAAGATAGTAATTTCATTCAATATTTTGCTTTTAATATCATGATCATTAAGTTTCTTACATAGATTCTCTTCTGGTAGGCAAAGTTCAAAAAAAGCCAAAATTGGTATAGACAGTGATTCAAATACTCTTTCATATAGCCAGGGTGATAAACTACTTATTTATTAAACTTGTCTGTTTCAATAGAATAAAAATGATTATCCTAATGGAGAGGCCCCATAAACAAAGGCAACTAGCTCCTTTTACATAAAAGACTTTTACATTATTTTGTATTTTAGTGAACACTGTTTTTTTCTATTGTAATTACTGATTAATCACATGATTTATGAATTGTTTGTTATGGTAGAAGTACAGTATCTTTTGGAAGAATTTATCTTATGCTATATTAACCAATAAGTCAATTAAGATTAACCAATTTCAATATTATTCTTAAGCAGTATTACCATTGCAATACTAGAATAGACATATCCCAGACCATTCAAAACCTGACAATTCTTTATCCGGAAACAACAAGCAGACAAAATATTTACAAAACTATTAAAAGATTGATTGGGGAGCTGAAGTAATGGCAAATACATTACTCTGAAAATCCTCACACATCCTCCAAAAAACTATAAAGATGAACAAATAAAACTACACATAACTAGGCTGGATACAGTGACTAACACCTATAATCCCAGCAGTTTGGGAGGCCGAGGTGGGTGGATCACCTGAGGTCAGGAGTTCGAGACCAGCCTGACCAATATGGTGAAACTTTATCTCTACAAAATACAACAATTAGCCAGGCATGGTGGCAGGTGCCTGTAATCCTAGCTACTTGGGAGGCTGAGGTGAGAGAATCACTTGAACCCGGGAGGTGGAGGTCAGTCGCAGTGAGCTGAGATTGTGCCATTGCACCCCAGCCTGCGTGACAGAGCAAAACTCTGCCTCAAAATAAACAAACCAAAAAACGCTACACATAACCACATGTTAATGTTAGAAAGCAGAGAATGTTCCAGCTTCGAATTATCTGTAAGTAGAAAAATACATATTAAACCCTAGCCAGCCATTATTCATGCCCTTGTGCAAGCCATGGTGGAAAGCAAGGATGATCTGGGAAAAACTGCACAGGAGAAGAAAAAACCTAGTGACACGTTTAAGATATGATCTAAAGACATTTCCAGAAGAATTTTCTCCTAAGAAATACCGATAGATCAGAGGAGACTATAGGGAAGGGATTTACAAGTTTATATGGAACTCAAAAGGCAGTTTTGGAAAGGCACTTATTAGAGAAGAAGAGGATACCCTCTGAAAACTAAACAGTTCAGAAAAATATAGAAGGTGAAAATTTAGGATCCTGCAAGACAGAAAAACATTTTTTAATTGGAGGACAAATCTCACACTGCCTTGCCCCCAAATCCAATAAAGGAACCATACTTTACTAAAAGCAGAAGTCATTTTTGAACTAGGAATCTTGTAAACTGTTTCCAGCCAGTTCTGTTCACAGAAATGAAGAAGTGACAGGAACTTTAACTATATATAAGTAATTTTGAAAGAAAATAGAAAATGAAGATAAAAAATAGGACATGAGGTTTATTTAATGAAAATACCTATAACCTCGTCCTAAGAAACAAAGGCATAAAGGTAGATATATAGGCAAAAGGTAGACCAGGTGTGGTGGCTCACACTTGTAATCCCACCACTTTAGGAGGCCAAGGTGGGTGGATCACTTGAAGTCAGGACTTCAAGACCAGCCTGACCAAAATGGTGAAACCCCATCTCTACTTAAAAAAAAAAAAAGGAACCAAACCTGGTGGCATGCGCTTCTGTATTTTCAGCTACTTGGGAGGCTGTAGCAGGAGAATCACTTGAACCCAGGAGGCAGAGGTTGCAGTCAGTCAAGATCACACCACTGCACTCCAGCCTGGGCGAAAGAGTGAGACTCCATCTCAAAAAAAAAAAAAGATAGACATGTAGATCAATGGAATAGAACTGAGACTTCATAAATAGAACCATATATATATATATACACACATATACATATATATATGTGTATATATATATACATATACATATATACGTATATATGTGTGTATATATATATACATATACATATATACGTATATATGTGTATATATATATACATACATATATGCGTATATATATACATATACATATATATATGATATTTCTGAAGTTTTTAAAAAAATATCTATTTTATTGCACTTTAGGTTCTGGGGTACATGTGAAGAACCTGCAGGATTGTTGCATAGGTATATACATAGCAATGTGGTTTGCTGCTTCCATCCCCATCACCTATATCTAGCATTTCTCCCCATGGTATCCCTCCCCAACTCCCTCGCCCCTACTGTCCCGCCCCTAGTTGCCCCCAAAAGACCTCAGTGTGTGATGCTCCCCTCCCTGTTTCCATGTGTTCTCATTGTTCAACACCCGCCTGTGAGTGAGAACATGCAGTGTTTGATTTTCTGTTCTTGTGTCAGTTTGCTGAGAATGTTGGTTTCCAGATACATCCATGTCCCTACAAAGGACACAAACTCATCATTTCTATGGCTGCATAGTATTCCATGGTGTACATGTGCCACACTTTCCTTGTCCAGTCTGTCATCGGTGGGCATTTGGGTTGGTTGAAAATAAAATTTTTTAAAAAACAATTCTAAAATACAAAAGAATGAAAGAATAAGATGCTCACTGCCATCAAGATAATTTCAGATTTTTCTTCATATCTATGGTGCTTCTTATTCTGACCTCATTTTTATGATGTTGAAAGGGCTCTTTCCAGCATTGTCTCCCTCAATAAATCTAATGTCCAGCATTTACCTGTCCCAAATAGTCATGTGCTTTCCTATTTGAAACATGAAACATTGGATGGGTGCGATGGCTCATGCCTGTAATCCCAGCACTTTGAGAGGTTGAAGCAGGCAAATCATTTGAGGTCAGGAGTTCAAGACCAGCCTGGCCGACATGGTGAAACCCTATCTCTACTAAAATATGAAAATCAGCCATGCATGGTGGTGTGTGCCTGTAGTCCCAGCTACTCGGGAGGCTGAGATAGTAGAATCACTTGATTAAAAGGCAGAGGTTGCAGTAAGCAAAGTTCGTGGCACTGAACTCCAGCCTGGGCAACAGAGCAAGCCTCCATCTCAAAAAAAAAAAAAAAAAAAAATAGAAACACTGAAACATTTAAGATTATGTTTCAGTAATATAGAATAAAAAGTTTTCATGGACACAATCTCTCTTTCCATATGGAATACATTAAACAATCAATACCTTCTGCTGTGTATGCGAGTATATTCATTATTCATTTGAGTTCTCGGTATTAGCTAGTTACAAAACTGAGCTGAGATTTTAAGTGAAAATCATGTGATCATTTTTTATGTGTCTGAAGGTGTGCAGGATGAAGAAAGCTCTGTGTTTCTGTTCTCTTTGTTTTTCAATGGACATCAAGATATTTCTGGGCTGTCTACAGTAGAGCCATGTATAGTAGTTATGGGAATTCTTAATTTGGCCTTTAGATCTCCACTGATTTCTCTGTTCACTGGATGACAGACGGTCATTTGTCAGAAATATTGTGGTGTACACTATGTCTTTGCAATCCCCACAATTTCAGTTACCAAGAGAAAACACTCTGAAAATAGACTGCCAAATCCAACTGATCATCTGCTTGTCTCCCTTTAAATTTTTCGGAGGAAACTGTCAGAAGACAGTTTTTTTAGACTTAATCTGCACTCTTAAATAAAAGAGGATTTTTTTTCTATAGTGCTATCAAAATAAGAAGGTTTTGCCAAAGGAGGAGTGAAGAGTGTTTAGTTGGTAAGCCTGACCAATGTTTTCTCCCAGGACATTCCTAGATTTCTTGAAGAAAATGCACCCTTGGTTTTGTGTGGCGTCACTCACCATCTGTTCCTGGATACTTCTGCATGCAAAATTGTACATGATTAGAAGTTTTATCATCAGTGTTAATTATAAATAAATTATCTGTAACCAGAAATAAATGTTAGTGACATCATGATTTATTTATGACATGATTTATCACCTAAACATATGAATATTCAGAGAAAGTGAAACTATAGTGGGTAAAGCTTATGAAAAATACTCTATTACTACCATATCTGCATGGAAATTTTTATATTCTAGGAGTAATTGTCTCAGCTACAGATGGAAAAGCTAGGTTTCAAAGTAGATTTTAAGTGGTGATATGTAGGATTATATACTATTGGTTATTTTAATTAACATTTTCAGATAAAAGCTGTTGAAATCATTTACCAATTTATGCAAATGAAATCATTTGGAAGGTAAATTTTTAAAATTGTGAAGTTTTCTCTGTCAAATAAAAATGTATCAAGGTAAAAGTGATCTTTTCATCCAGATGACTACCTTGACTTCATATTTACCTTTGAAAGAAAACTTCATTATGGTTCAAGTAAAATTACATATTTGCTAGCAAAAGAGAGATATTTCATTAAAGAAAAATAATTATTTCTGGAATTGGGCAGTTCATTATTTACATTTGTGATATAGAATTATCTTAGAGCAACTAAAAACTAAGAATGAAAAAGATAGCAGTTCTATTATGGTCCGTGGTTAATAAAATCATTACTGTGAACAAAGTGGAAAGATTATAGAAAGATTAGGTATAGAGACTAAAGGAAGAGTGGATGTTTTGAAGAGTAAGTTCCCTTTTTTCTGTCAATGACGAAAGGTTTTTAAATCCAGAACTATCTGGAAATTTTATATGTTCTAAGATTTTCTAAAGCTTCATGCATCTTCCTGAAGCAACTATCTTAGAAGTTAGCAGCACAAAGACAATAAAACAAGTTGTGTTTCATTAAACTCTTTCAGGCTGGGCACAGTGGCTCATGCCTATAATCCCAGCAATTTAGGAGGCTGATGGGGGCAGATCACGGATCATGAGGTCAGGAATTCAAGACCAGCCTGACCAACACAGTGAAACCCCATCTCTACTAAAAATACAAAAATTAGCCAGGTGTGGTGGCATGCACCTGTAGTCCCAGCCACTCGGGAAGCTGAGGCAGGAAAATTACTTGAACCTGGGAGACAGAAGTTGCAGTGAGCCGAGATCGCACCACTGCACTCCAGCCTGGGTGACAGAGCGAGCTCCATCTCAAAAAAAAAAAAAGAGAAAACATACAGGAAAAACAAAACGCTTGCAAATAAAAATTCCTATTTTAGAAAACATATCAAAACAGGTCACATGTGGTTTAAAACACAAGCTTGCTACTCACTCCCACTATCCTCTCTGAAGTATGATCCATCCTCTTTTTCCCTCTCTGTGGGTCCCAGATTCTCATTTCAGTAGCCACCATGTGTGTGCCCTGTAGCCCATGAACTTTGGAAGACAGGTATGGCCACACTGGTGAGCTTAATTGGTATATTTTGTTTGCTTGATCAGAGCCATTGATTCAGGGATAGACCTGACCCAGGCAATGAAACAGACTTGCATCTCAGACTTTTGTTCAAAAGTACTTCTCACCCACCAGGCTTAACTGAGAGAGCAGACAGCTCCTACTGTCGCTGTGGCCATCCTCCTTCCACAAGAGTGACCATGCTACAGTGAAGCCAACACTAGCACTGTGCATCCAATACAATAATCATTGCCACATGTGGCTATTGAACACTTATTGAGATGTGAGTAGTCCAAAGTGAGATATGCTGTAAGAGAGATATACCAGATTTGAGGATTTAGCATGAAAAAATGTATCTCATAAATAATTTTTATATTGATTACATGTTGAACTGATAATGTTTTAGATACATTGGGTTAAAAGATGTTATCAAAATTCCACCTCTTCCTTTTCATATTTTTAATGTAGCTACTAGTAATTTTAACACTACAGTTGTGTTTTATACACTACGTGCATTGGACAGCATTGCTGTAGAATGATGCAGATGCTGATGGCATTCTTAAGTGGCCAGATCAACCCATCGTGAATTCTACATGATCTCTGGATTTTCTAGAGACAATTCAAGATATTTCTTTATTTTTAAAAATCAGTTTGGATTTGTATTCTTAATTATATATAATAAAAAGCATCGAAATCAACACTCTGGTTTTATATTTAAGCCCTTGATTTCTCTGTAATTTGAAAAATATGAGGGCCTATACTGTTTTTCTTTAAAATTCTCATAGTTTTCAGTGAACATCATTTACTTTTTCAAAAAGCATAAAAGTTTAGTGCATTTATGGTTCTAAATTTGTGTTTAAAATATCAAACATTCAGCAAGTGATATTTAAAATTTTTCTGCCCTCGACTGGGCATGGTGACTCATGCTTGTAATCCCAGCACTTTGGGATGCAGAGATGGCAGGAGTTTCAAACCAACCTGAGCAACATGGCAAAACCCCATCTCTACGAACAAATACAAAAAATTAGCCAAGTATGGCAGCATGCGCCTGTAGTCTCGGCTGAGTTCTCAGGAGGCTGAGTGGTGGAAGGATCGCTTAAGCCCAAGTGGAGTCCTCAGCGAACTGGTATTATGCCACTGCACTCCAGCCTGGACAACAGAACAAGATTCTTTCTCAGAAAAATAATAAAAATGTTCCACCCTTTTGTTAATATCATTACCAGCATAACAGGTTACAAGTTAATTTTTGATATAAAAATGATAAATATATGTGAGCATAATAATATTTATATTCCAAAGTAAGAATCCCATAATTCTTAGCCATGAAATATGGGCTTATCTTTAATTACATTGTTAGCTTTGCCCTAGACAAAACATCATGGCTTTGTATGGAGTTTTTTTATATATAAAGAATTATTCTCATAACATTACAGTATCAAAAGAGCACACCGTATTTTATCAATTTAATATGATGCACTTTTATAGTTTACTATGCAAATAAAATTGTGATTAACTTCTTTAAAAATTGCATAAGATTAAGTGAAAATGGCTATCCATCATCACTTCATGTTGGACTACATTTTCTTCCATCAAAAATATTCATTAATTTAATTCATAAGATATTCCTAAGCCCTTATCAAATATGGCAATGTACTTATTCCATAGGGAGAAAAAAAAATCTATTTCCACAAGATAGATCATTCCTGTTTTCCTATAAGATTTTCACACACTGTTTTTGGAAAAGTTAATGAGAGATTCATCAGATTTTCCATTTTCTTGATCATGGATCATTAACCTTAAAGAAATGCAGGTAAAATTGACTTCACTATTTTTTTTTAATAATTATAAATCTCAAAGTCATAGAGACTGTTTGTCATCCATGCTGTATGCAATTCAAAACCTGATTCCATAAACACTCAGGCAACACTTCAAACTGAGAAGCATAATCTCACATTACATGCTATAATTAAAGTACACTCAGTGTCCTTCTGATGGGATGGCAAATGATGTTCTGTGGTGACTTGCTTTCCAATTATTGCCGTCATCTAGGACACGTGACTCAGCAAATCCTTCCATTTCTCAGAAATTTTATATGTGTAATGACAGCCCAACCTCAGCAATGTTCTGTTGACATAGTAAAGAAGGAAAGATTGTCTGTTTGGAGCCGAACACTAAAAAGATTATTTGGATGATGTCTTACTGAGTATCTTATTCATCAAATCTAGAATTTAATTCTAAGATGTAGGTTTGCAATTATGCGTTTGGTTCAGCAAAAACATTTCTTATATACTAGGTCTTGAAATTCTGTTAGTTCTGTTTTGCCCAGATATCTATAATTATCCACTCAGACTGTATAACTATGGTGGTCCCTGTTTCAATTTTAACAAAAACCTGCAACCCTTGTTCTGCAGCCAAGGCCACTGTGATTTAACCATAAAAGGGGACATTCAAGTGAAAAATATGGAAGAACATCAAGACATTCAACCAAGACAGATTTTTCCCCTAAAGTGTACCAGTTATTGGGAACCTTCTTTTTTTTTTTTTTTTTTAGACGGAGTCTCCCTCTTGTTGCGCAGGTTGGAGTGCAATGGCGCGATCTCCATTCGCCGCAACCTGCACCTCCTGGGTTCAAGTGATTCTCCTGCCTCAGCCTTCCGAGTGGCTGGGATTACAGGCGCCCGCCACCACCTGGCTAATGTTTTTGTTGTTGTTTGTTTGTTTTTTAAGTAGAGACAGAGTTTCACTATGTTGGTCAGGCTAGTCTCGAACTCCTGACCTCAGGCAATACACCTGCCTCAGCCTCCCAAAGCGCTGGCATTACAGGCATGAGTCACCACGCCCGGCTGGGAATCTAAGAATAGTTCTGCCATTAGTGCATGGGTATGCAGTTCTAGCAACCTCAAGAATTCTTTTTGTTCAGTTGCCAGATTTGAAACTCAGTCACTGCCTTTTAGCTCAGTGCGCTTTGTTGCCATATTTCTGCTGTTTCTTTCCTCATATCTGACATTACATTATCCGTTCCATTATTCACTTCTCAGCTGCTTCCTTTCTTGTGATTTATGCTATAAGTTACCACAATACCTTATGGAAAGTCTTGGTATATAGTTATTAAATATGAATGCTAATCAAATATGATTAAAATGCTCTTCTAGCTCTCTTTGTTTAGAAAGATAATGCTGTCTCAGAGTTAGACCTTCAAATTAAGTCATACGTACTCAGCTAGCCTTAATGCCAATTGAAATATCTTCATGATTATAAAATTGAGGAAGTTATACTAAGTAAAAGACTTTTGCATTTTTGGTTTTATCAACTATGCTTTCCTGTTGCAGGTGTTTGATATTTAAAATACTCATATGAGGAAAGGGAAAAAAACACTACTTATTTTTTAATGATTTTCACATGCTTAATAAATATACCAAAACTTGACATTGAGACCATCTAAAAATTCCTTGACTTACACTTCATATAAAATCTGATTCCTGTATTCTCAGAAAACAACCAAAGCACATGATGATAATCTAGCAATAAAAAAATCCTATATTTGATTTTTGAAATATGTGTTGACCTTAAAAATTGTATTTTGATACAGGTATATTTCATGTGTTAAACAGACTGCTTCCCTTTATTTTACAAGTCTGCACTTTCAAATGAGTCACTTGTGGCTTAACCTAATTTCTATTCTGAATATGATCTTTAATATAAAGAGTCAGCCTTATGGAAAAAAAAATACTATGGAAAGTAGAGTTGAAATAACGGTAATGTTAAATTGATCTCATCACAAAGTGATGGGGAAAATTTGAGTGGTGAGATCAATTAATTTTCCTCAGAACTTAAACACAAGAGACTCTTGCATAATGAAGTATTATTTCCTACCAGTACCAAGTGTACATTTTCTGGCTTTGACACACAACATATAGTTTCGAAAATACCCAGAAGTTAGTGCATTAGCATAATGCTTGCAACAGTTCCAAGTGGCACCTAAGGAATATTGCACTATGAACAGTGAAACACTGAGACATGCACAATAATTAAATACAGTAAACTTTGATACTTTGCAGACATTTTGCCATGTAAAATTCATACATATGGGTAAATTATGTTGAACCATGTGATTCCTAATTGTATAGGTCAAAAGTGATTAAATACCAGCAATTTCAGATCGTTTGACCTAATTGGAAAGTGCACAGATCCTAAATACACAACTTGTTGGCCAGACTCTGTGGCTCATGCCTGTAATCCCAGCACTTTGGGTGGCCAAGTTGAGCAGATCACTTGAGGTCGAGTTCGAGACCAACCTGGCCAATGGTGAAACCCCATCTCTACCAAAAATACAAAAATTAGCCAGCCATGGTGGTGCATGCCTATAAACCCAGCTAGTCAAGAGGCTGAGGCAGGAGAATTGCTTGAACCCAGGAAGCAAAGGTTGCAGTGAGCCAAAATTGTGCCGCCGCACTCCAGCCTGGGCAACAGAGAGACTTGGTCTCCTTCCATTGTAAGGAAGAATCATGAAAGTCATTTTATTTGTTTTTCTTCTGTCAAGGGTCACATCTGTACTTTGTCTAGCAGTCAACTCTGAAGTGCCTAAAAGATTATTAAATAACCAAGGGTGATCTGGGTCTTTTCTGGATTAAACTGGGTACCCTAAAGATCTCCGTGCAAAGCAGGATACACACCCAACAAGGTACCAGAACTGGCTCAGTACTAGTTGTGTGTGTTAGTGTCATTAGGAATCTAGAAATCTCCCAGCTCTTCTTCTCACTCACTTAAACAATCGTGAGGCATGAGTAATTTCCTGCAGAGTGCAGCCACAATTTGTAAGCATAAATTGGCTCTTAGTAATGAGAAGAAATTAGGGGGATCCATTCCATTTTCATTGTGTAGAATGGAAGTTTTCAATTATATGTAATAAATAAAAATTAAGGAGCAGGTGAAGATTCCAACATTAAGGTAATGTTAAGCATATGATCTATTTAAACTTGCCACTTAACAAACAGAGAGTAAAGCTATCCAAGGCATCCCAGCTGATCATTTGGAAGACTGGCAAAAGTGTTCAGCACAAAACAATATGCATCAGTGTAATCAGAATGTGTAAACTGTAATCATAATGCCTCTTAAACGTACCCATGTCAGTAACAGAATCGCTACCAGGTAATAAAGACAGACTGCTTGGTGAGAAATAGCTATCTCATTTACTTTTTATTATGTCCCAATCTGTAAATTAGGAGCATAAAAAATTGGTCCAGCTGCCCTGTGTTTTCACTTTCAGCAAGACTATCTTATGAAGTAATGGAAATGTCTTCCCATGAATAACCAAAGAACAGAAACAATGCAACACATTATAATACAATAGAGTATACGACTTCAACTCATTTTAACAAAGATGGCATTCCCAATAAACGGTTCGTTAAAACAGAAAACCAGTGGCAAGCCTGGCCAATATGGTGAAACCCCGTCTCTACTAAAAATACAGAAAATTAGCTGGGCATGGTGGCAGGTGCCTGTAGTCCCAGCTACTCGGGAGGCTGAGGCAAGAGAATCGCTTGAACCTGGAAGGCAGAGATTGCAGTGAGCCGAGACTGCACCATTGCACTCCAACCCTGGGAGACTCCATCTCAAAAAAGAAGAAAAAAAAGATAAATGATGTTTTGTTATTACGTTTTAAGAAATTATTATTATTATTGTTATTTTGAGACTGAGTCTTGCTCTGCCACCCAGGCTGGAGTGCAGTGTGACAATCTCGGCTCGCCACAACCTCCACTTCCTGGGTTCAAGCGATTCTCCTGCCGCAGCCTCCCAAGTAGTTGGGATTCCAGGCGTATGCCACCACCCCAGCTAATTTTTGGTATTTTTAGTAGAGATGGGATTTCACCCTGTTGGCCAGGCTAGTCTCAAAACTCCTGACCTCAAGTGGTCCACCCCCCTGAGCCTCCCAAAGTGCTGGGATTACAGGCGTGAGCCACCGCGCCTGGCCAAAATTCTTTCAAATATTAATAACCAAGACCATATATTTGAGTTACAAACATAACCATGATTCAAAGTGACAATTGTGAAAACTAATAATAGTACAATTTTGTCTCCCTAATTCTGAATTTCTTCTTCCACAGTGATTAGTACTTATTCATAGGTTTTATGGAAATTATTAAATATTTGTTAAATAAAATAATATATGGTATATATGCATATAAAATCTGTATTTACAAGTAAACTAAGTAACTCTTATAGGAGCTTTTACTGTTATTTCATTCTAGTTTGTTTTTTCCAAACCAAAAATTAATGCTTGCATTATATAGGTAAATCTCCCTAAATGTTCCTAACTCAGCTATAAATAAAGTGTATGACCCATTATATTGAGTCAAGTGTGTGTATGCGTGTGTGTTTGTGCATGGTGTGTGTGTAATTAAAAAGAAATTCAACAAATAAAACTAAAATTATGTTTGTAACTTATAATAACACAAGAACTGCTGTTCACTGCACCCCTTTTTATATTGGGGTGATAAGCAACTGAGCACCTGAGATTGTTTATCTTGCCAAAGATGATATTTAAAATAAACTTTTAAAAACATTCTTGGCAGTATTTCTTTTGCCAAAATTTGTATAAATGTATTAATTACATCAAACAGATTAAACATATTAAATGTAGTTTTTTCCACACCTGTCCCTGGCTAACCACTAAGATATCAGCTGGAACTATTTGAATATCATCTTCAGAATAAATTTTTAAACACTTTTTCTTCTTTACTTGATTACCCCGAAAGTGTCCTGCCAATAAGTCCCCTACACAACAGTAAGCACATTAGGGGTGGCTGCAGTGTGAGTCTGTGGTGATATTCCACAATTTCTGAAACACAAAGACACTTTTCATCCCCTATGACTTCACATGTATATTATTGAAAAGGCATTGTTGACTTCCCTTTGTTGCTACAGTGGAGTAACACGATCAAGGTCTTCAGAGTTGAACAAGAAATAGACTAAACCCCAAGTCCTCTATTATCTGTGACCAGAGATTTTTCTCAAAGGAGTTGTCTCTTAATCCATCGAAAGGAGTGCCAGGCACCTGTGCAATTTTAAAAATTACTGTGTTTCATCACATGTTCTCACTCATAAGTGGGAGTTAAACAATGAGAACACATGGACACAGGGAGGGGAACACCACACACCAGGGCCTGTCAGAGGGTGTGAGGCAAGGGGAGGGAGAGCATTAGGAGAAACACCTAATGCATGTGGGGCTTAAAACCTATGATGGGGTTGTTAGGTGCAGCAAACCACCATGGCACATGTATACCTGTGTAACAAACCTGCATGTTCTGCACATGTATTCCAGAGCTTAAAGTATAATTTTTTTTAAATTGCTGTATTTCTGAGAACCACTAAATTATAAAGTCTAGAAAGTGCTTATAATTAATTATGCAATCTAATTAAAGCATACTCTGCAAGAATTTTTATATTCTTAAAATACTACATGAACAATATTAAGATCTTGTTTTTATATGTAGTAATATGTGCAGTAATGCAGGGTTGCATTGCTATTGGGCTTTTTTTCTTTTCAGAGATTTTATTTTTGTAGGTACATAGGTATATATATTTATGGGATGCATGAGATATTTTGATATGGGCGTACAATGCGTAACAGTTGCTTCAGGGTAAATGGGGCATTTGTCACCTGAAATATTTATCTTTTCTTTGGGTCACAAACAATCCAAATATACTCTTCTAGTTATTTTTAAATGTGCAAGAAATTTCTGTTGGCTGTAGCCATCCTGTTGTGCTATCAAATACTAGATCTTATTTATTCCATCTAACTGTATTTCTGCACTCATTAACCTCCCACCCCACCATCCTTCCCAGCCTCTGGTAACCACCATACTACCCTATATCTCCATGAGGTCAATTGTTTTAACTTTTAGCTCCCACAACTAAGTGAGAACATGCAGAGTTGTTCTGTGCCTAGCTTATTTCCGTTTAAATAACGGCCTCAAGTTGTATCCATGTTGCTACCAGTGACAGGATCTCATTCTTTTTCTTACGGTTGGATATGTCTTTATCCACTGCCTGTTAATGGATACTTAGGCTGTTTCTAGATGTGGGTTTTCAGTAGTGCTGCCATAAACGGAAGTTCAGCTATCTCTTCAGTACATGGATTTCTTTTCTTTGGGAATGTGCCTAGCGGTGAGACTGCTGGATCAAGTGACAACTGTACTGTTGGTTCTTTGAGAAACCTCCAAACTGTTCTCCATAGTGGTTGCACTAACTTACATTCCCACCAACAGTGTGTGAGGATTCCCTTCTCTAAACATCCTCAGCAGCATTTGTTATCACCTGTCTTTTGAACAGAAGCCGTTTTAACGGGGGTGAGATGATACCTCAATGTGATTTTAATTTGCATTTCTCTGATGATCAGTGACCCCGAGCGCCTTTTCATGTACCTGTTTGTCATTTGTGCGTCTTCGTTTGAGAAATGTCTATCCAGATTACCATATTGTTTCCTATAGAGTTCTTTCAGCTCCTTATATATTCTAGTTATTATCCCTTATTAGATGGGTAGTTTGCAGATATCTTCTCTTTCAGTTTTCAAAAGCATGTGATTAAGGATATAAGACTATTTCTATAGAGCTAAAATATGTTTCTATTTTGAATTATGAAACTGTGTAGGAATATCTTACAAAACTTAATAGTAATATATTGAAAGATAGCATAACTCAGTTGCCAGAGAAAGTAGAAATAAAGACAAAGATCTTGGAACAACATTGTTTAATGTGAGAACAAGGTTCCAGTTCTCTGACGCCTGTATTCATTTAGCAAATGTTTACTAAGCACCAACTGTGTGCTAGGCAAAGGGCCAGGGCTTCTTTATAACAAAGTTCGTTCTTTATACACACCGATTCATTTCACAATGGCCCATTTGGGAATTTTCTCCATTTGGCAGGCAGGATAAATGGAATGTCTTGCAGCACTCAAAGTAAAGGTCTTTAAGGAGAAGTTTTATCTGCTTTTAACCACCTACTAACAAGTGGGAAAGAAGAGAGAAACAACTTATGTGTCTGTTCAGGTTTATTTTTCCTCTGAGTAATCAAACTGTGGAAAGCAGCCTTTGACCATGTAGGGAAAGAGCCAGCCACTGAACTGTGAACCGCACTCATCCGGTAACAGAGGGCCCGGGACACTTTTCTAGAAGAATGAGTTTTCTGCCTGAGTGTTTCTTTCAGAGAAGAGAAAAATGAAATGTCACAGCAATTATCTGGGCAGCGGCAGTGTAGGGAAAGCTGGCTGTGGCCAGAGTCCCAATTACTAGATTAGGCAGAGATGGATCCCAGCAACTCAAGTCGCTTCAAGGTGAGCTCAGTAAGCATGATGGAAAGGATGAAAATTCCAGAGAAGGGTCCTGGAAACTCACAAATGAGCCTGGCTTGCTTTTGTAAGAATGCTTTGGGATCCACATTTACAATTTCTCTAATCCCCAGTTCTGCCATTCCACATAATGAGAAACTGTTGCTGAGGACCTGTCTGCAATGATAATAGCAGAGTGCCCTCCTTGCCCAGTCCTTCCAATCTAATTAATTGCTTATTAATATACATAAGCCTAATACATGCTGCCCACAAAAAAGCAATTTCTATTTGCTTTCACCTGTTTGTCAACCTTCTAAGAACATAAGACTGTACCATCTTTGATGGTACTTTGTCAGTCTGAGAGTTCTGATAGGTATTAACCCACCTATCCTTAAAAAGAGAGTGTGCTGTGCACAAAACATAGCACACATCAATTTCACAAAGACAAGTCTTCCTTTTGGAATAAAGTTTACGGAATGATTAAAGTCACTGGCAATTCCCTATCATGAATGAATTTAGAAAATGCACCTGTCAAATTAGCATATGTGTACACATAAAGACAAAGTGCACATGTCCAGAAAAGAGGCACAGTCAGAATCCCCACGCTGTGACACTAGCTGCAGGAATCTCTACAGCATTGGCTTGTAATTCTTATATGCTCATTTCTTCAGCAACTTAGAATATTGAAGTTATTTGATGTTACATAACCCCTCCTAAGGCTGATGTCTTGAACAAAGGGTAAAGCTTGGATTAAATAAATCCCGAGTCTGACTGAATATTTTACTTTAGTAAGACTCTTGAAAAGAGTTTGTATTTGATTACCTGACTTAGCTGGGCTATGGTGATTACCATTTCTGGAAATTGCATCTGTCAATCTAGTAATGTCAGAAATTGCTCTATTATTTCCAATTACTAACTTACCTCCTGATAGACAAAATTGCCTGTATTTATCAGGAAATATTTAGAAACGAGTACTTTACACCTGCACAAAACCTACCCCAAATGATAGGGCTTCTCACCCACTGAAAGGAAGAATACAAATGATTTTAAAATTAATCATGTGTTGGAATTGCTCAGATATAACTTGTCTAAGATTCTTTAAGAAGAGTTATATCTTTTATATGGGAATGAAATGCCACCATCACTGTAGTCAGATAATTTTACCCACTGAAAATGCATATTAAACGTGAAAAATATAAAGTTGTAAAGTTGTTAGAGTCTTGCCTCAGGAAGTTAACATCTTGAGATCATATTAACCTTTACAAAATATCTCATACATTAAGGCAGAATATAAACAAAGCAGAGGCAGTAATCCTCTATTTTGCTAGCACTAGGAAAAATAAGAGCTCAATTTTTAGTCTACTAATTTTTAAAATAACATGCAGAATAAATTTGACATAAGTAAGAATTACTGCAAATCAGATGTCTCCTACTTATTTTGTTAAGACTTTAAAACAGTACTTTAAACAGTACTTTAAAACAGTACTGTTTTCCCAATGAAATGTAGTGTTTCCTCTTTTGAATTGCCATAACATTTTTTTTCAACTTTTCTTATTTGGCACTTACTGTTTTCTATTTGGTATTACAAATAACATTGCATAGAGCTTATTCTCCCTAGTTCTTAGGCTGGAATATATTCTTACTTCTTCACAGTGCCTGTTACTAAGCCTTATATTGTATTCATTTCTTCTTATTATTCCTTCTTTCATCAAATATAATTAAGGCAGGCAATAGTGCACTAAATAAAAGTGATTGGTGGCTCTATGTAATTTTCTCTAAATAGCAGTTGTTAATATCAAAGAAAAGCAGTGAAAACCAGGCTGTATGTCTCAGGTGAAAGAACCCAGAAAAATCTATAGCCTTGACAAACGTTCAAAGCCAAATCTAATCAAGACTCTGTATCTGCTACTGATTTTCAGGGAATAGACAGGAGAGTGGAATACAGGCAGCAAAAGCGTGCAGCAGCAAATCTAGTCTGTGGACAAGTCCACAGGTCAGTCAGTCTGGGATCTTTGACAGATAAATTGCAAGGAAAATAAAGGGATGAAGAGGGAACCTGTAGATTAAAAAAGACATACAAGACATATAAATGGGTCTACGGATACACACTTAGGTGATAAAACAATGGAGAATTGCAAGGAAGTAATTCCCATATAGGTCAAGACAATAGTTGTTTTAGTGGGAAGAAGTCTGTGATAAGGATAGGCCTTTTGAAGGGCTTCTGGGTAGGAGGGCAAAGTTCCATGACTTATCGTGAATGATGGTTATACAGGCTAAGGATTGTAAGAGTTAGAAATGCTTAAGATAACTCATTAAGCTATACTTTTTAAGTGGTTTTCTGTATCTGTGTCTTATTTTAAATAAAATTATTAAACTGTTGTATGTATAATACTAAATTATACATACAGCAGTTTACTGCTGTTAATAAGAATTTAAATTTTAATCAGCTGTATTTATTGTATACCATTTGTGAATTAGATCATGTTTTCAAATCTGTATGAAAGTTTAGCTCATCTGAAATTCCAGAAGTCAGTCTTACCAGGTTTTAGGAAAAATCAAAAAGGTTTTTGCTTTCTGTTTTGTGTTATTTTGTAATCTCTTAAATAAAGCAATTATATATGTTATTATTTTTAAATTATTCATACATTTAGAAATAAATGTTCTGCATATTACAGTTTGCAAGTTTTTTTGGTTATAGAGACAAGCATTTTCACTTTATGATATGTTCTTTAGCTTCAACTTATTCCTGTCCTTCATAGCGGAGAGGATGGTTTTGAGATGAAACCAGCTTCATTGGAATCCTCGGTCAAGTACTAGCAATGCAACTGTAGGCAGGACATGTAACAACTGTATTGTCTCTGTTTCTTAATGTACAAAATAGAACTAAAAATATTTTTAGCAAGTCACTGGATTGTAAAGAAAATTTAATGTAATTATTGAAAACATGGACCCTAGTACATAGTAAACCTACATTCAGCGTTAACTGCCATCATTTTTGCTATTATTTTATTACAAGTATTACTATTATTACTAGTATACTGACCTATAAGCAAAAAAAAAAAAAAAATCAAGTTGTGGGCTAAAAGGAAATACTCTTCACTTGACATTTTAAATATTTTTATATAGTTTTTCTGTAATCCATTAAGATGTTTCAAAATTAGCAATTCCTATTTTTTAAGAAGTTTATGGTCAACAGCAATATGCTAGACTAGCTTGGAAACATTAAATATTTGAAACTTAGGAACACCTAACCTCATTTTGTAAATGAGGTCATAATCCTGACTCTTCTTTGACCTAAAAACTAACAGAATCAACTATGAAACGCACCTATCATTCTGAAATCACTAAAATTGTCCATTCTTGAAAAAAAGCATAAAATGTTTCTCCATTAACTTCTGTACAAAATGAAATGTACATGTAATTCTTCAGCATTGCTTATCTCCAATATTTTCCTCACAAGCATCCAAGATCATAAAATGCCCCCAGCAAGTCAGTAAACTCTGTAAACTATTTCCACAGCAAGTTTTCGCTGTGGGATATAAATGTAATAGCTTTATCATGCAGAATCAATGTCTTAAGTAATCAGACGGCTTCAGCCATTTGTGGAAAATACAGCATAATAAATCTGAGGTGTGGTTCTATTCTGAGAATCAATCAGTTTTAGGGTGCCCTCAATGACCGAGCCATTTTATTTCAGTTATCTCACACTTCAGTGGCTTCAGTCTCAGATATCAGCTGAGCAACCTCTAAACTTAACCGCACACCTTAATTCTTCAAGCCATTTGACTTTAATATAAAAGAAAATAAAAGTAATTATGATAGCTTTCAAGGGATGGGAATCGGTTCCCAGAATATACAATTTTAAGGCAACAAATTGAAATCAGCAGGAAAGAAACATTTACAGTTCAGCTTACATTTCTGGTGTTATTTTTACTATTTTTAGTTTTTCTTTATTTCACTACGTTCTATTTAAAAACACACACACAAAAATAGGAGCCATTCAATTTGGCTTACTTTTTCTGTCACATTGAAACAGTAAATGAAATCTACAGCCACGAATGTATGGATTTACCTAATTTCAGAGTATTTTAACATTTTCCTTTAGATACTCTGCTTACCAAATGACTTCTCATTAAGTGGGATTTTAAATTTTTCCTGTATTACAATTAGTTTCTGCTCTTCCCCATTATATTTTCAAATTATTTATAACAAAGAAGCTAAATCATCCTGCATTTATTTTGTTTCTGTTTAGTTCTTCTTTTCATAAATCACTTATGCTGAAGAAATTACCCATTATGCTTCTGGAAAAGATATTTAGTGTTATTATTAAACATGATTCATCCAATGTACTTTATCTATATACATGTCTAACACAATTCCTTTAACACAAAAAGCTTTGTTACTTCATTTTGTCAGAACCGATTATTTTGGGGAGAAAGCGTTCATGTGAATATTTTGTCTTCTTCAGACTGTAGTACAGAACTATTTCAGTTCTGTAGTAGTTTCAGAAAGATAGTTTTTCTTACTTATGACAGTGACCTCTGAAAAGGATGGGGCATCTTTTTTACAGTGGTTCATTTCACGTGCCCTTATTTAACCTGGCCTCTCTGAATCCACCGCTGAGCAATTTGGACACTCTGCACAGATTAGAAATGTTATCACTATCATTTTGATGAAGTTTGTTCTTCAAGAAGTGTGTGACTTTTCTCTACACCATATTCTTTTCAAAAAACGTGATAACATGACTTTTGAAATGTTTCTTTCATAATTTTGTTGTAACAAAGATACCATTGGGATTCTTCTCATTGGGAAAACTGTATTTACATCCTTGAGTTGGGAAAATCCTGTACACTACAACCTGAGAGAGATACAGAGAGCATCTAGTTCAATAGCCTTCCATCCACCGGTGCCACTGGAGTCCCAGAAGGTCAAATGTGACATGCAGCATGGAGATGAAGAGCAAGGGGCTTCTGCTTAGGACCAAATCACTGCTGGGCCATGTGTGAGCATTGAGATCTCAGGTCAACGACTTACCATCTCTGTGTTTTGGTACCATCATCAGTCAACTGAGAATAATTATAGTACTTATTGCATAAGAGTACAACTATTGAGTCAGTTAATACTTACTCTTCTGAATATTCACTTTTTCTCCTGTTTTCAAGGACTTAGGACAGCGCATGGAACAAAATATGGATTCAATTAGTATCAGCATGATTTTTCTTTAATTGCCTATGGCTATTGTGCCTCAGGTTGAATAATGGCCCCCAAAGAAATTCACGTCCCAATCCCCAGAACTTATGTTTATATCACCTGCACAGAAAGAGGGACTTTGCAGTTGTGATTAAGTTAAGGCTCTTGAGATAGTGAGGCTACCCTGGAATAGCCCAGTGAGCCCTGTGTGTAATCAGAGTGTCCGTCTATGAAGGAGGCAGAAGGAGATTTGACTACAGAAGAGGAGGAAGGTGATGTGACTGGAAGCCGTGGGAGGAGAAGGGATGTGATGAAGTTGATCTCCAGAAATCGCACAAGGCAAGGACACGGATTCTTCCCTGGAGGTTTGGAGGGAGCGTGACTCTGCTGATGCCTTGATTTCTATCCAGCGAAATTCATTTTAGAGTCTGCCCTCCATCACTCCAGAGAATAAATCTGTGTTGTTTTAAGATACCAAGTTTGTGATTGTCAGAGCAGCCGCATGAAGTGAATAGTCATCCAACCAGAAGTTGGATTTTCCAGAATTCTTGCCTCATCTGTGATTCCTTGGCTATTGATGTATCAATTACAGTGTGGGTTAATCCACAGAAAAGACTGCACATTGGGGTCACTTCTGTGATGGGGAATACTGGACTCTTGTTAGATAACCTTGTAACTGCTACATAGTTGGGAAGTGTTTAATGTCAAGAAACTATCAAAGGTAAATGTTTACTCATAGTTTGAGAAAGGCTACTTAAGCTTTACCTTTATTTTTTTTCTAAATAGATACTTGCAATCTTCATGTTAGTTGAAAGTTCCAGCCAGGGAGCTGGCACCACAGCAGCCTAGGTGAAGGCCAGCAGCAAAGCAGAGTCACTCTGGTGGGTAGGGCTCACTTGAGGACAGCCAGCTCAGCCCATAAGATCCCCTGTGCTAGGGCTGTAGTGATTCAGCCCCTCCTGGCACCAGGTACCCGAAGACATTTGGAAGCTATTTCCTGCACTCATTCCCTTGCAAAGATAAGTTAGCCCTCATGTTTGTTTGATCTCAAAGAAAACAGCATTTCAGAAACCACTGTCAGGAAATAGAACTTACTCTCCTCTGCATTATAAGAAGTACATTGTTTAAGATATTCTTTCTTCTCAAACACATTTTCACAAATGACTTCAAAGGAGAGTTATATTACCAAATGAAAATTTCAGTTACAGTCCTACCATCTGGTTTTGCTAGCAGTCCTCATTTAATAATTAGGAATGTTTATTGCTGCAAGTAAATTAAAAACCAACTGTTAGTGGCTTATACCAATAGGAGTCTTTCGCCCAACCCTGCATTTTAAAAGGCCCAATCAGTTGATTGTTCCTGTTGGTTTAACTGCTCAGTGATATTGTTGGGGCCCCAGGTTTTTCCCTGTCTCTGTTCTACTGTCCTTTGCGTGTTTTCTGTCCATCTTTCAGTTTCTCAGCCAATCTTCACAACATGGTATCACAACATGGTACCACAGCTCCAGGTATCACATTTGCTTTCAAGATAAGAAGCAAGAAAAAGAAAAACTGTGTTTTTTCATTATGAGACTTATTTATGTTTTCATCAGTGAAGGAAATATTTTTAGGATTTCTGCAATAACTTTTATTTCATGGACTGTAATTTTGACATCTTGCCATCCCTGTCTGCAGGGGAGCTGGGAAAGTAACTGGCAGAGAGGAAGAGAGTCATTGCTCAGCTTACTTCTCCTTAACTAAGGGAGAACCCTAACTTTCCTGAGAGAAAAGACTCTTATCAGGACTCTTAACACAAGGACGAAAATGGGAAATACCAGTTGTTTAGGCAGTAAACTGTACCTAGTATGCCTTTTGGACCACATAACTTGAATATTATAAATTATGCAAGCATATTTATTTAAACAACTTATTATTTTAAATTTATTTTAAAGTATATGTAGTTCTGAGTAAAACAATGTATGGCCACCAAAGAAATTTTGGAAAAAGAAAAGAGCACCAAGGATAAATTGAAAAGTTTTATTTTAAAATTTATCTATTATCTCCCAGAGACAATATATTAGTATTTGGGTATAAACATATGCCCAGACTTTTTCTTTAGTTTGATGTTTGTTTGTTTGTTTTTCTCAATGACTTATGGCTTTCAGACTACTTTTTAATCAGTCTTTTCCTTAGCAACATGTCTTGGACCTTTTCTTTAACCATGAATGTTCTTATACACAACATCATTTATAATGGCTGTGTAGTATTCTAGTCCATATGTCTGTAGCATAATTAATATAACCAATACCCATTGTCGGGCATCTAGATTGTTTCTTGATATTTTGTTTGTTTGCTTGCTTCTGCTATTAAGCGCCAAAATTGAAATTAATGTAATTGATTTTTAACAAATATTTCTATTTTTAAATAATTTCAAGGCCACTAAATATCACAGATTATATAAACTAGTAAAACAGCCACATAAGTGGTTTCCCAAAGTCATGTCCACATCTACAGTCTGCTGCAGTCTATCCTCTGCATTGTCACAAGCATGATCTTAGTAAAAATTATTGCTGTGGTCCCATTGTAATGACTCCTGCAGTCGTTGTGTTAAAGTCTAAACTGCTTTCCAGGACTTCTAAGGCCCTTTACACTGTGGGCTGTATTTTCTCTCCATCCCCTTTCTCCCACCTCTTTACACAGTCCTCCTGGGCTGCCAAGTCGGCCATACTGATGCTTTACTTACCAAAAGTCACTGTTCTTTCTCTCAGATTAAAACCATCTTATGTGCTTTTCCTTTGCCTGGGCAGCCTAACCCAGGCTCCTTTTCCTTGCACTAGGTGAAAATAATCAGAACTGTTTTTGCAGAGTTTTGAATAAAAGAAAGTAGGGCTTATATAAGAAACAATTTCTGTTAGCTATTATCAATACATAGTATAAATAACATTGGCAAAGGAAGGAGGAAAAATTCAAATTTCAATCCTTTCCTTTTTAAACCGTCACTTTCAGAGGCCTTTTATGATGCTCTCTAGTTCTGGGAACTTTTTCCTCCACACTACGCACTCCATGGCCCACCCATGGCGAGGGTTCTCTCATACCATTGGAACCCCAGCCTCCCATGATAAGGCACATAATGTTTCATATGAATACGTGTTTAACATTACAATAATCTCTTTCTACAGTGGCTCACAAGCTCCCTGAGAACAGAAACTGTGTCTTTTTCTCCTGGTAAAGAGTGCCTACAACAAATAAATATACATAGTTTCTGATTTACCATGGTTTAACTTGAGGATTTTTCAACTTTATCATGGCAAGAAAAACACATGTATTCGTTATGCTCCTTGACTGATGATGGGGTTACATCCCCAAACTTATCCAGAAGTTACCCCATAGTAAGTCACGCAGCATCAGTAGACGTTATGGAAAGAAATCTTATCTCAAATTTCTAAAAAGAATTATGTCTTTCTTATTAAAATTAAAATGCAAGTTGTTATGATTTGGATGTTTTGTCCCCTCCAAATCTCTTGTTGAAATGTGAGCTCCAATGTTGGAGGGTGGTCTAGAGGGAGATATTTGGATCATGGGGGTGGATACTTCCTGAGTGTCTTGGTGCTGTCATCACCGTATGAGTGAGTTCTCACTCTGGTTATTTGAAAGAGTCTGGCATGTCCTCTCTGTCGTGCTCTCTCATCATGTGATATGCTGGCTCTCCTTTGGCCTTTTGCTAAGATTAAAAGCTTCCTGAGGCCTCACCAGAAGCTGACCAGATACTGGCGCCATGCTTATACAGCCTGCAGAAAAGTGAGCCACGTAAACATCTTTTTTTGGAAAAAAAAAATTATTCTAGTTTTAGGTATTTCTTGTAGAAACACAGCACTGACCAACACAAAAGATGAATCAGAATATTTTCTATAAAAATTTAAGCCAAAGAAAGTAGGAATTGATATAAGAAATTATCTCCTTTAACTCTTATTTTTAATAACATTAAAGAAGGAAGAAATGATAATTAGTAGCTATTAAAACATATATGAAAGATAGTTTTGAAATCTGTTAAAAATTTGGTTGGTTTTATGATGTTACATATACTGTTTTGTATTGATTTATCAAATGATAAAGCCTCCATTTTCACCTACTACTCTGCAGAAGCATTTTACTATATTATTAATTATCGAATATAAAAGAAAATATGTTGTTGAATTAAATTTCTAAACATTTTCATGTAAGTCTGGTAATCATAATAACAATTTTATGAAATGCTCTTTTGTTAATATTTATAATTCCTAGCAATATGACAGACATTTGATAATGGTTCCCCAATCGTTACATAGTAAGGCCAGAAAAAAGGAAAATCTATTTTGTACAACATTGAGAAAATTTGTCATAAATAAAATGCAAAACCACCTGCAGTAAGAGGATAATATATGAAATGCAAGAAAACTGTATGAAAATGTACCAAGCAAGAAATAAGATGACTCACAAAATCACAGAATACGTTTACTCTCTAGAAATCTAATGAAAGAAATTCCAAAGGAAAGATTTAGGGTAAGAAAGATATATTTTTAAAAAATAGCTATGACCCACACTGTAGAAGAAGTATAGTACAGAAAAGTGGAAGGAAGAAATATAAAGACACTTTGGTTTAAATTATCAGAAACTGTACCTTATTTCTGTACTTCACATGAGTTTTGGTTAAATATAAACCAAAAACAATTCAGCCAAATGAAAACAGAGAAAATTCAAACTAGAAATGTCAGACAGAGGATTGGTTTTCCCTAAACAAAATTTTTGAGGTTGATGTCTATGTTCCCAGAAGAGAGCAATCCAAAGAGAAAAATGACCTGGGCAAGGGGGACAATGTTTATCTGTTGTTTTAATTTGGTGAATAAAGACTTAGGTTCAGATGACTTGAGGAGTCTCATTGAAAAGTTGTTTTCACTGAGACAATGAAAAAACAAGACTTTTAACTTTATAATTCATTATCCCAAAGTGGGCTGTGATTTCTAAGAAGGTCAGCTACTCAGAAAAATGAAGACATTTTGTACTGCTGAGATACAGAAAATCTCCTTTCAATTACATTGACAAATGGTTTAATTCTTCAATTTACTTATTTGATGACAGAGCTTTCATAATTTGTAAGAATAGAATATGTACATATAAACAACTGTCAATTATTCCTTTCAACTCTGATTTTAATTAGAAACAGAGATACTTTTTAAGGAGATACTATGATAAATTACACACATTATATGAACTCTTCATATTTTCTAAGTCTGTACGCTAGGAATTCAGTGGTATGTACTAAAAAAAATTGTTACTTATCTGTGTTTATGGATGAACACATTTAACACATTTGGGACAATGATTTTTGTGATCATTATTTCTATCTTAAACCTACAGCCAGAATTATGCATAGAGGGTGAGATTCAGGACCAAACTAGTTCAACCTTCAACCAAACTACTTAGGCATCTTCAGAAAATCTTAAGTCAGTGTTTTCATATTAACACATATGCTTGTTCTACAGTCTTAGATATGGACACAGAGCACCAATTGGTATTGGCGTTGTGTGTGTCAAATTTTCTCTGACTTTGACTTTGGTGATAAGTATCTACCAAAGGGAGTATTTGCCGGGTTGGATAAATAAAGTATGAAGGAGTGTGAACAGGGAAGGGTCAAAATAAATTCCTGCTCAGAGAGTAAGGTGAAGCCCTTGTACTGTGGAAGCAAAGGCAGCAATTCCCAGCAAGCTACATTTAAATAATTTCATGGCCTAAATGGAGGCTTCTGAAGGAGAGGTTTGGAACTCACCCACTTAGTGATTATTATAAGTGCTATCAATAAATCAAGAACTGCACAGCACATAAATAGACACAGCTCCTGCTCTTATGGTTTATTCTCTAACAGAGGCAAACATACTGTTGAGACAGTAAACTCACCATGAAGAAAGTATATTCATCTCAAAGGGTAAAAGTTCATGAGCGTGTATAGGTTGGTTTTATGTCACATGTTGTGTCCTTTTACAGAGGGTGGAGTTGGAGGACAGGGTATGAAGGTGCTCTTGAAGCCCCTTGTGAGGTTTTATGAAAGAAGTGAGTAATGAGAAATAATGGCCCAAGATATATTGATAAATAATCTATGCAAAATAAAATAGATGTAATCCTTTTTCAAATACATATTTCTATATTCTGGATGTGCTAAAAGTCATAAAAAATAAAACAACTACACTGTAAATTTTACTCTAATTTTGATTGAACCTGTTTCTACAGTGTGATGGTCTTCATTTGCTATTCCATGAAATCATAAAACTGTTAGGAGCCTTCTTATGCACATGTGGGAAAATAAACAAAATAAGCCAAACAGACCATAATATTTCCAAATAGATTTCTCACAAAAAAGTCCTTATATAATATAAAGCATATATATGATAATGTTTGAGAACTGTAAATTAACAAGCAATATACATTTTCTTGAGATACTGGCTGAAGGTATATAAGCTTAACTGAAAATTCTTGGGGTATGAGTATATAAATAAGCTGTTAAGAAAAGTAATATAGATGGTGCCTATCCTTTCAAACCTGGTTTTTATTTTATTATGAAGGTAAAGTCTATTATAATAATTTATCTTAATTATTAATTATGCCATTTTGGAACTAAGGTTATGTATGCATATGGGAAGTACATGTATTTAAATTTCTACTTAAGAAAGTATGGTTTTTATACTTTCTTGTTTTTTCTTCAAAATTTCTTTGATACGCTTTTGAAGTTTTAAACTGAAATTTTTATTTTCAGTTTCAGATTTCATTTAAATCTCTTTTTCTGGGCTTATTTTTAGTCTTCTAGCCTAGTAGAGCCCCAGCCACAGAGAATTACTTGTTCTACCATAATTAGTATAATAAATGATATCATTAATGCTATCCACACAGTTTAGGAAATTAGTTTTATTTATGTTTTCTTAGATGGTTTTGCTGCCTATAAATTCTTATTGGAAGATGGCTGAACAAAATATAAAAATGTTCAAAAGCATTCTAATTCTATTTTTGGATTTGTGCTGTAGGTTAAATTCTGGCACTTTCTAACTTTTAATAATGTAAAAGGTCAAACACTCAATGCAAATGTACTTTAGAGTATCTACACTAAATGCCACATTAATCTCAGTGTAATTAATGAGCTTACCCTCTTTGTATTAAGCAGGAAAATAGGATTATTTCCCTCAGAACTCACAAACCTAGCAGTATAATAGATAAGAAACATAAATTTTACAGCTTCTGTGCTGACTAGAAACAAACTAGATGGTCCATCAATGCATTTGGGTTTAATTTTCTAAGATCCAGAAGTACAGTATAAATCTCATTTATCCATCACTGTAGGTCCATTATAATCAGTCTTAAGGATCAGTGTTTTACAAGGAAGGTTAGGTAATCAGAGACTCACACCACTGGGCAGGTTATAATATAATATCATTATGTTATATGACAAGGTCATTGAGTAATCAGATTGCATGCAAATTGACTATCATGTCTACAATTTCTAAAATGTAAACACTATCCAATGAAGTACATCATTTTTTCAAATGGAAAGTAGGATCAGTATTGGATTTACATCAAGCTTTATACAGACCTTGTCAGAAGATGTTGATGGATATATTATGGGCAAACTGTATCTTAGTTTTTCATTATCTAAAATATGTTGTGGAAAGAAATATAAGTGCCATTCCAGACCTCCCGAACCAGAAGTGTTATGGGTAAAGCCCAAGAATCTGTGTTTTGTAAACCCTGTGGGCCATTCTGATATATGCTTAAATTCCAGGCAACGCTGTTCACTTTTTCCAGTTTTGTGACAAGAATGCAAAGGTACTGGATGACAAAGTCAAAAGGAACCTCAGATCTCCTGATTTCCCTAAGAATATCCTACTGCCATTTAAGTTACCTTGACTTTGTTATCCCTTAAGGCAAAATAAATGTTTAGTGAACATCTGCTATGTGATACATGTGCCATACAAAGTCTGCCTTCATCGAGATACATTTGCAAAGAGGAGGCAGCCAACAAACAAAAAATATGGAGACTAAGATATATTTAATAAATAAATACATACTCAAATATATTCAATAAATATGTATACACACAAGAATATATTTAATAGAATGTCAAAGAGTGATCATGCCATAAAGACAAATAAAGCAGAGTGAAAGGAAAATTATCCACAGAGGGTGGAATCTTAGAGTTGTCAGAGAGGCCCTCTCTGTAAAGGTAATTTCATGTTTGTTGTTCCAGAGTTATATACTCTCCCCCACAGCCTTTATCTTGGTTAACCCAATTTAATTGCAAGATTTTTTTTTTTGAGACGAAGTCTCACTCTGTCGCCCAGGCTGGAGTGCAGTGGCATGGACTTGACTCACAATTGCAAGATATTTTTACTCTGTACTGTGTGTTCCAGTTGATAGGGAGGTAGTGGTAATACTGCACTGTCTTTCCACCATCCAACACCCTTTTTGTGATGATAAATTATGTCATTTTTAGCATATTTTTGAAAAACCTTTAAGAACAAATTGCCATACAAAACTGTGGAATGGTCACATCTCCTAGATCAGACCGTTGTCAGTGGCAAAAAATAGGCTGCTGTCAGCTCCCGAGGATCTGAAGGCAGATTCTGGATGTCCCATGATGGACAGCTCCTTACCAGAACCTACCTCTTGAGGAGATGCATAGTTAAAGGACAACACTACCTGGTTTGAATAACCAGCATGAATAATTCTGACTTAATGAGTCAAAGCATCCTATATTCTTGGTTTTGCTGTGTATATTCGTTCGTTTTCACACTGCTAAAAATCTGAGGTTGGGTAATTTATAAAGGAAAGAGGTTTAATTGACTCACAGTTCTGCACGGTGGGGGAGGCCTCAGGAAACTTACAATTATAGTGGAAAGTGAATGGGAATCAAGGCACCTTCTTCACAAGATAGCAGGAAGAAATGCTGAGCAAAGAGGGAAGAGACCCTGAGGTTTCATGAGAACAGCATGGGAGAGAATGCTCCCATGATTCAGTTACCTACACCTGGTCTCTCCCAGGTGGGGATTATAAGGATTACAATTCAGGATGAGATTTGGGTGGGTACACAAAGCCTAACCATATGACTGTGACACATAAAAAAATAAATTGCAGGATACCAGGATACCATCAAGTAGGTTTCACCTGATTACTAGGACACAGTAGCTTCAGCTTACAAAGATAGACAGTGTCAAGACTCTACTTCATGACTACCTGATTTCCAAACTTGCACCTGACAAAGGCATTACTTTATTTTACAGATGAGGAAACTCAAGCCCAAGAGACATTAAGTGACTTATGAAGTTCCAAAGTTCGAGGTGTCCTTATCAACCATTGTTTTAGGTAGTAATGAAAAAGGATCATACCAAGGGAAAAATATACATGTAATTAATTGAAAGTTTTCACTGTGTGAGAGTTTCCAGGTTGAATTATGTCCTTATTGGGATGTTAAAAATAGTATTTAATGAAAGGCTGTGAAAATTTTAGATTGTTATCCTGCCGTGCCCTGGGAGTATATAAAAGTTGTCCCTAATGTTTCTATGCTTACTGATCCAGTGCAGTATGATTGGGGAGGCCCAAATAGAAGCATGGTTTATGCCAAAAACAAGAAATAAATATATTAGGGAAAAAAGGAAACCCTCTAAACTTTGTGGGCATTTTCTTTAGGTGGAAATTAAAGAATTTCTAGAGAAGATTGCATCTTTTTAAATGAGCAAGCTGGGCTTCATCTTGGGGGTTAAGTGGCGGTATTGGGGAACCTAAGGAAAGCTTTGTCTTTAAAAGGATCTTGGTGTTTCAGAAGCTACATGAAGCAGAGCACAGAGGACTTCTATGGCATGTTACATGGGAGCAAATACACAAACTAGGAATTGGATAATCTGGGTTTTAGACCTCACTGGAACCTAACAATCCTAACAAAGCCATTAGCAAAATCATGCAAACTCCTCCAGGTTCAGTTTTTCCAAGTGCTAAGTAGGAACAAGTCTTACCCTCTCATTTCTCAATGCTATTTTGAGAATTAAATGAAGTAATTATATGTGAAAATATTATGACACTTAAAAGCAAAATACATACGTTACTACCTCAATTAAGCATGTGACCTACCACCAACAGGGTATAGTGCCAAAGGGAGGAGCCACCAGCAGAAGAAGAGTGCCAGGAGTGCCAGGTGCCTAACCCAGGAAGGGCTCTGGTAGCAGAGGAGGGATGAGAAGGACACCTAGAAAGGGGGTCAGAGAAAGCCCATGGCCTGTAGCATGTGACCTTAAATGAAAAAGTTAGCCTAGATCAGATGTTCCTGATCAGAAATTTGCAGTGCAACAAAAATGTATGTGCACTTTTCAGGCTATGTTGGCTCTGAGTGAGGTGAGGGAGGCAAAGTATGTTGCTGTGTCATCTGAGGCAAAGGCCTCTTCAGGTGGACTAGATGGTCCCATCTGGAGATGACGGGAGACAATGACAGATCATCAGGCATTAGGTTCTCATAAGGAGCACACAATCTAGATCCCTTGCATGCATAGTTTATAATAGGATTCATGCTTGTATTAGTCCATTCTCACATTGCTATAAAGAACTACCTAAAACTGGGTAATTTATTAAGAAAAGAGGGTTGACTCACAGTTCCATGGGATTAATAAGAAGCATGACTGGGAGACCCCAGGAAACTTACAATCATGGTGGAAGGTGAGGAGGAAGCAAGACATGTCTTCTCATGGTGGCAGGAGAGAGACACAGAGAGCAATGGGGAAGTGTCACACACTTTTAAACCACCAGGTCTCATGAGATCTCAATATCACGAGAATAGCAAGGGGGAAGTCCGCCCCCATGATTCAGTCACTTTCCACCAGGACCCTCCCTCAACACGTGGAGATTACAGTTCAAATGAGATTTGGGTGGGTACACAGCCAAACCATGTCAAGTGGCATGTGACTAGCAGGGTTTGAGTGTCCAGAAAAGAAAAAAAAAGGTAAGATGGGGAGGTGGGGAGGTAAACCCTCTTCTCGGATATTTTTTTTCTGAGGTCATCGTGGTCAAATCTGACACCCATAGGAATGAAAGGGGACTGAGCTGCCTGCTCTGTTCCCTTTAATTCCTACCCCCAGACAGTGCAGTGAGGACTGCACCAAGAAAAGCAAGTCAAAGGTTAATGGGAAATGAAAGACAGCATAAGGAAGAAAGACGGGAGGGAAGCTGGCCAGATGTCTTATGTGAGATAAGATTCCCCTAAGGGAAAACTAAATAGAGATGTAGAGATACTTCAGGGGTGACACAGAAGGGAGGGAGGGCAAGGAGGGAAGATTAACTTTGGCTTTGTTCACCTTTGTTTTGTATGATCTCACTTATTGGAACAAATGTGCATTCCTTCTGTGTTTGGAACTCATCAGAGGAAAAACAGTAAATAAAAAGTGATAATATATGATAGAGATATGTGCTAAAATTTGCATTGTGGCAATTACTTGGGACTATGAATAAGGTTAGACACATCTTCAGTGTTAATGTTATTAGTGCTGCAACTCTCTGTTTATATTAAGATCGTGCTTTCATGTAAGAATAAAGCTGCAGGAATAAATAATTTAAATAAGAGCAAATAAAATGACAGGTAAGAGAAAGTCTTACAGTAACCACCTAGTTCTTCATTCCAGCTATGTATTTTAAGTTGAACTGTGTAAAATTACTTATATTTTACAGTGTGTGATCTACAAAACTATAATTTCATAGGAATCAATTTTATCTTTTTATTTATAGAGACTGACAGATATAGATGGTAGAGACATACATACAAACATACACGCACACGTATATAAATACAAACATATATGTGTCATTTGAAGCTTTCAATAATTGCTTAAAATTGTTTTTTTTGGTCTTACGTTCTGTTTCATTGATAAAGTATACTTACGTAAAGATAATCCTGCTAGTGATGAGCGCATCCACTTGCACTTTCTGTCCTACATTTTGTATCTTCTAGGATTTATGGAAAACAAGTTTCTGTGGACATGATTATGTTTTCTAAAAATAATACCCCGTGACTTAAGAGGAGAAATGGAGCAGAGCCAAATAGATTAATAATGACAATTTTAGAAAAAGACCAAACATAGCAATTCATCATCCCCCATTTAGTGATATTTTCAAAACTTAAAATAGCCTGATGAATCCATGGGAGGCCCTCCCCACACCCATTGCTCCTATTTTGGGTTATTGAACAATCAAATTCCAGACACGAAAGGCCTACAGCATTGCCAGGCCCCTTTCGAAATCTCCTGATCTACTGGACACTGGAACGACAGCAGCTGCTCCTATATTTTTCTCTGCCAATAGACGTTACCCTTTCATGTCTCTTGTGCAATGTGTTCCTCTTCCAAATAATAGGAACTGTGCATAATGACAGTTGTGACCACACATCTCATTATACATGGACCACAGTCCCCATGAGCAAATTAGTGAATTAACCATACAGCCTTAAAACAGATTAGCAGTAAAGGAACTATGTTTTCAGACCAAAGTTTAGAGATTTGTTACTTTGGAGTATTATATCTTCCTCCGTGATAGTAAACATAAATATTATGCATGGAACATTTACAGGAGGAAATAAATACTATACTTTTTACTTAGCCTAAGCCATGAAGTAGGTATTATTATCTTCTGTTGTAATAACACAAAACTGGAGCCTTTCAGTGACTTCTCATTAAAGGCAAACAGGATTTAAACCAGATCAGTCTACATGGGAACCCTGCACTCTAAGACTGTGACTTAGAGGTTAACTTCAGAGCCGCTGGTGTTGGAATTGTGCGTGACCATTGAATGCAAGGTAAATAGGACATAGGAGGAGAAGAGAAGGTCAAAACCGTAGCAGACTTTAAGAGCAAAAACTTCAACAGTGTCTTAGAAAAAACTGCAGCAATATCTACCAGTAGGAACCTGAAGAAAACCCCAAAATGAAAACATTCTGTATTTGGTGCTTTATGTGAAGAGGAAAGCAGAATTCTCACACATTGCTTTTTGCCCATGTAAGTAGTTAAGAAGACACACAGCTTCAAAATAAACCACCAAAGGATGTGCAAATTAAACTGCTAAAGGTGTTATCTTTTGACTATTCTTGCATAGTAAGCTTCAGTTCCTTGAGTATGAAGCCCAGTGCATCCATTGTTTTTCTTATTCTTTCATGAAACATTTTATACAACTATGGTAGCTGTTCAGTAAATGTTTATCTCTTGACCTGACTCTTCATTTGGGATCAGTACCATTGATCATCTCAGATATGCTTCAACTTTTTTTGTGAAAGAAGTCAATTTTTCTTCTTACTTAAAAATAATAATAATAAATAATAATAATTCTTAGAGTATTTGACCCAAAAAGCGTCATCTCCAACATTTACCAAAGTTAGTCTTTATCTTGACCTACCCAGGTTGTCATAACAACATACCACAGATTGGGTGGCGTAAACAACAGAGATTTGTTTTCTTGCAGTTCTGAAAGCTTGAAGTCTGAGGGCTGTCTTCCTGGCTTGCAGTCAGCCGCCTTCTCACTGTGCCCTGCAGGGCTGTTCCTTTGTGTGTGTGCATGGAGAGAGGCAACTACTGCTGTCTGTCTCTCTCTGTCTCTCTCTCTCTGCTTTCCTTTTTCATTTTTTTTTTTTTTTTTTTTTTTTGAGACAGAGTCTCACTCTGTCACCCAGGCTGGAGTGCAATGGCACAATCTCAGAATCTCGGCTCACTGCAACCTCCACCTCCCAGGTTCAAGCAATTCTCCTGCCTCAGCCTCCCGAGTAGCTGGGACTACAAGTGCACATTGCCACACCCAGCTAATTTTTTTATTTTTAGTAGAGATGGGGTTTCACCATGTTGGCCAGGCTGGTCTCGAACTCCTGACCTCAAGTGAGCCTCCTGCCTTGGCCTCCCAAAGTGCTGAAATTACAGGCATGATTCTCTGCCTTCTTATAAAGCCATCACTTCTGTAGCATTAGGACCCACCCTTGTGACCTCATTTAACCTTAATTACTTCCTAAATGTCCTGTCTTCACGTACAGTCACATTGTGAGCGAAGGCTTCAACATACACATTTTGGAAGGGACGTGATTCAGTCTGGAACCATCCTCTAATAACAGTGTAGTCCAAGATGCCAGTAGTCACACACTAGATGACCAGTTCACCACCAACTGCAACATCTCAGAGAAACTGACTGGCTACCCTTAATCCAATTATGGATTTGATGTCTAGACTAAAGCAAAGACTCGTTTAAACTAAGAAATCTTGCCAAAATCAAAATTCTGATGTTTGGAGTTTTCTTAGAGAACTGATAAACTCGGAAGGAGTCCTTGGGACTCCAAACAAAACCTACACTATACACCTCCTTCCCCTACAAATACCTATGGAAGGAAGAACCCCCTTCCAGTTTAGAACCCAAGAACTTTGAGTACCTTATAAAACCACCAGACTCCTGACACTTTCCCAAGATACAGAGCATCCCTGACCTGCGATCAGGAGCCATTTTGGCAGTAGGGGCTCTCCCAGACATTCTCCTTTGTACATCCCATTGCAGTGTGGTTCCTTCACATCTTAGGACATCCCAGCCAGGACGCAGTGGTAAGAGGATGTGCTCTGAGATGGCTGAGTTTGTTAGCAGTGGACACCCCTGTGCGCTGGTCAGGGTTCAGGCAGAGAAGCAGAACCAATAGAAGATAAATATTAAGAGGCTTATTTCAAAGAACTGGCGTATGTGACTGTGGGGTGACACTAGGCAACTCTGAACCAGGCAGGTGTAGGCTGGAGTCCCAGCTTACATGTGAAGTCCAGCAGGTGTAAGCTGGAACTCCAGGATATAGACTGACATTGCTGTCCTGCTGACACCAGGAAATCCTCAGCCTACTTTTCAGGACTTTCAACTGATAGAATCAGGCCCACCCAAATAACCTAGGATAATCTTCCTCATATGGACTTTAATCACCTACAAAATACCTTCACGACTACGCCTGCATGAGCATTTGTTTGAATGACTAGGGCTGTAGCCTAGTTAAGTTTACACATCCAAAGACCACCGCAGCCTGTATACAGTCCTGTGACACTGCTGAGGGCTACCAGGCCCCAAGCCAGAAACTGGAGCCATGTGGAGACCAGAATGATAAAGTCCCTCTAGCTAGATCTTGAGTAACCACAAGAAGAGCCAGAGTCACAGCTCTGGGATTTGGCACAACCAGCAGTGGTCACACAAGCCTCCCACCATCACCAGCAAAACCCGCAGGAAACTTCCCATTTAACCCTTATTGTAAGGATTAAATGGAAGAAAATTTTTTTAAATACGGTGAAAACCAAAGTTTTACATGTATATAAAGGAGTGCCATTTTTACTATTATTATTTTTGCTATCAGAGAATGTCTACCTTTCATGTAGAAGCAAAGAATATCCTCACAAGTACACAAAGGTATTAGGGAGTATCATCTTCGTTAAGAGTAAATTCTTTTTCTCTTGAGGTTGAATTCCCTGTATTTCTTACTTTGAACCAGTATCACTCAATCTAATTCATAGCAGTATCTAATGGTAAGATGTAGCCATCTATTTTAGCATGTATTTCTTTCAGTGTTGAGGAGTATGCATACAATCAAGAAAAAAATCCAGAGTAAGATGTGTCATTAATGCATATTTTTAAACCCAAAGTGTTTCAATGCTCATCAAACAAGCAAGCAGCTCCTCACAATTCTGCTATCCTAGCTGCAAGAATGTGTGAATCTCTCCCCTCGGGGGACTCATGCAACTTGCCCAGGATTCATTTTCATTCCAGCCTGTACAATCCCAGAGATTTAATAGGATTTCAGGCCATCTTTTTGCTTTCTAATTGTGGTAAGAACACCTAACATGAGATCTACCCTCCTGAGCAATTTTTAAGTGAAGAAAACAGTGCTAAAAGCACAATGTTGTACAACAAACCTCTAGAACTTCTTCATCTTGCATAACTGAAACTTTAGAGCCGTTGAAGAGCAACTTCCCACTTCCTCATCCCCAGAGACCTTGAAAAGCACCATTTTACTGTTTCTCTGAGTATGATGATTTTAGATACCTCATGTAAGTGGAATGATGTATTTTCTTTCTGAGTCAGGTTTATTTCACTTATCATAATCTTCTCCAGATTCATTTGTGTTGTAGCAGAGGAGTGTCCAATATTTTGGCTTCCCTGGGCCACATTGGAAGAAGAATTGCCTTGGGCCACAGATAAAACACACAAACACTAACAATAACTGATGAGCTTTTAAAAAATTACCCAAAAATCTCATAATGTTTAAGAAAGTTTATGAATTTATGTTGGGCCATATTCAAAGCTGTCCTGGGCTGCAGGTGAGAAAAGCTTGTTGTAGCAAATGGCAAGGTCTCCTCCTTTTTAAAGGCTGAATAATATTCCGTTATGTGTACTACATTTTCTTTATTCATTCATTTGTCAACAGGCAATTAGGTTGTTTCTATATCTTAGCCATTGTGAATAATGTTTAGGTCACAATCTTACCACTAGTTAGTATCCTATGCTAATACTTACACTAATACCCCAAATCCTAAGTACTTTAATGAAAAAAAATTATTATGCTTATATTTTCTGCTACATAAATTTTTATATATGTAAACTTAGTGAATCTCTCTAAAACAGCAATTGTCCGTAGAAAACCAAAGGCAGAATCCCAAATGGCTTTTTCTAATAATACACACCAGTAGACTTCAAGCAAGAATGAAGCTGCCTCTGCATGGGATCATCTCGGTAGACTGTATAGATTAATACTAAGAATAAAGAGTAACAGATCATTTGGTCTTAAACTTGCTATATTTTATCATATATCTTCCCATCCAGAAATTTAAAGCAGTATTACCATATAAATTTAAACACAGAGAAGAGATATGAAAATATCATTAGAACCTACTGTTATTAAACAAATAGCTAATTCACTCAACAGTTTCTAAATATCAAAATAACATATTCTATACGCTGTGGAATACTATGCCACCAAAAAGAACAAGATTATGTCCTTTGCAGGAACATAGAGCGAGCTAGAGGCCATTATCCGCAGCAAACTTAGGCAGGAACAGAAAGCCAAATACCGCATGTTCTCACTTATAAGTGGGAGCTAAATGATGGCAACACATGGACACATAGAGGGGAACAAGAGACATTGGGGCCTATAGAAGGATAGAGGGTGGGAGAAGGGAGAGGATCAGGAAGAATAACTCATGGGTACCAGGCTTTATACCTGGGTGATGAAATAGTCTGTACAACAAACCTCTCCATGACAAAAGTTTACCTATGTAACAAACCTGCACATGTGCCCCTGAACTTAAAATAAAAATTAAATTTAAAAAAATTCATTGGCCATTCATTGATTACATTATCCTATTTTTCTTAATAGAATCATGTCAACCATGCTATGAAAATGACATACAGTGTTTAAAGTGGTCTAGAATCCTGAGACAAGTCAGTAAGAAAGTTGCCAAGAGGAAATGCATTTCTGAGTCTCGGCTTGCTGCTCATACTCCCTACTTCACACTTCCTACGTGGACCCACATTTCTCTGCTTTCTGTTGCACATTCTAACAGCCAGTAAGAGATTTCCCTAAAATACATTACGTCTGCATCTTTTTGGTTCAGTTCAACTGTCTGTTATGGGGGCAGCAAGGAAAGGAGTGAAAAGAAGATCCCTTAACAAAAGAATTCTGATGAGATATATTCTCTAGTGAATCTCCTCTGATTGTTAACCGTCACAGTTTATAGGCTATCTACCCTGTAATCTCTTTATTTTCCATCTTTAAAAGTACCCTATTGTGGTATAGCAGTAGTCTCTTAGAGCAATTTTATGGGGCAGCAAACCTTTGAGAACAATTTACTATATTCAGAATTAAAACGTGCTTCACTGTTTTTAACAATGGCTTCAACAGGATAAAAGCTTGATTCTAAAACCACAGGAGTCATTCATTTTCTCTTCTTTGTGTTTGTCCTAAAATAATTTTTCCCCAGTGAAAATCAAATGAGCTTTCTGATTTTTTTTTCCATTTCATATTTATGTTGATAGCATGCTATTGTTTTTTTTTAAAAAAAATCCTTTGAAGACTCTTGCCATCAAAACAGTAACAACAGCAAAAATCTATGTGTCTTATGAGAAATAATTTAAACAACCTTCTCAGGTAACTAACTATCTTTACTGGAAGTTAATTGTGATTAATAGTTTATTTCAGTCCTATAAATTTCAGTGGAAAGAAGGTCACTTACCTAATTTTGTTTTCTCTAGTAAAAACAACATTGTATTCATTCTTTCTTTCTCATATATCGTCAGGTTATTCAGCTCTCCTTATGAAACTATCCAATTGGTCACTATTACATAAATTATCTCATTAAGACTTGATATGTATTTCATATCAAGAAAGGATGGCACTGGAACTTAGTAGTCTTACTAAATAATGGTAAATGTCAAATCCAGCAAAAATTTTGAAGGCTCCATCTTTAGCATGGGAATTGTTAAATATCACTACCTACTGACATTGTCAAGAACTGTGAAGGGTCTTAAATCTTACCCTACTTGTAAGCTAACAAATCAGCCTGTCAGTTTCATGAATGTTGTCAGAAGACATGAGACTCCCAGGTCAAAGACAATGGGCAGTTTATTACTCACAGCAATTGCATTAACCAGAGTATTAGCCTTTTTAATGGTCTCCTGAGTCCCAGTTCCCACAAAATTATGCAAAAAGGCTCAGGTGGCACCTGCACATGCAGTGGGTTGTATCACAGAAGGGAAACTACAAGTTTGGGAAACCCCAATGTTTTATAATGGGCAATAATCCAGCCTGATATTTCCCCTAGAAAGAGACATTATCTTTTTAGTACTGGAATAAACAAATCTTCCTTTTGCTTCAGAAGAAGGCCTTTGAAGGCCTGTGTTTCTTCACATATCCTCAAAAAGATAATCCAGAACAAGGCAGTCATTGCCTTTGCTCACAAAACATGCAGAAATGCAAAAGATTCACGAAGAACAGTCTACCAATAATCGTTCTTCATTTTCTCACAAAATATATCTGTTTAGATTTTTTAAAAATACTTTACATTGTTATACTTGTTGGGACTAATGAGTTATAATGAAGTTATAAAAGTGTTTTAAAAAAGAAATAGTAATTTCGCTATTCTCACCTTTATGCCTGTAGCATACATTGACAATCACTTTTAGCTTTATAGTATTTTTACATTTTTATTTTATAAAGGACTGTTATTTCCCCATGTCAGGATCAGGCTAAATAATTAAAGTGCCTTGATTCAACAGGTAATGATTAACAATCAGAAATGTGCAGGGAAAGATGAGACATCTGTACTTCATTTTGTGTTCCACTCTGTCTGTGTACACAGGAGTGAGTGACTGCATCAATTTTTCAGTTTTATTCATTAATATTTATTGAGTGCCTGCTGTGTGCCTGACATTTCACAAGCCTCCAAAGACACAAAGGTAAATAAGTTTCCTCTCCTCAACCCAGCATGATCTTATACAGCAGACACAAAAGCAAGGAGATGAGAGATGAAATAGAGGTATGCGCTGACGCTAACAGACACAGTGCAGTGGCTTCTAACTCAGGCTGGCAGGATGGTGGGAAGAGTGTATAAGTCTTCCTAGATAAATTCCTAAAGAAAAAATGATAATTAGCATGGTAGGAGTTGAAGTTCAAATGAGTGTGAGGGTGCACATTCCTCGTAAAGAAAGAAGCCCATGTCACAGCTCAGAGAGCCTGCTTTTTCTGGAAACTATGTGTAGTTTCTAAGAGGGCCATGAGAGCAGAGGGTGTCAGGATGGTACTGGAAAGCTGAGGCTGGAGAAGTCAGCACATTTCAAACCACAAAGTGTCCTTAGGAGATGTGTGTGTGTGTGTGTGTGTGTGTGTGTGTGTGTGTGTGTGTGTGTGTGTGTGTTTTATGTATTTCATATCTACATATGAAATACAAATAAAGTAGTAAAAGAGTTAGTTAAGGGTTAACAATCTGGTCAGAAGGGAGCCCTGGAGGATTTGTCTTGAAACCATTATTTGCATAGCAATAACACTGTTTTTACATATGTTTTTACTATGTAAAGAAGAGTGGAACTGATGGGTGGTATATGTGGAGCTTAACTATAGAACCCCCAAGTTATGTCCTTGGTACCAACCATTATGAACTTTAAAAACTGTGCTAGGGAGGTAGTACCTTTATCCTAAAAAGGTATGGGAAGACGGATCACCAGATGTTCATGATCACTTTGGTAAAGAACAAATTAGGGGAAGATGAACATGATGGGCGGGAAGACCAGTTGAGTGGCTGCAGCTGCAAACCTCATGAGAAACTCAAGGTTGAGGCAATGAGCATGAAGGAAATGGATGGACTCAGGAGGTATTAAGGATATAGAATCTGCAGGACTTGATGACCAATGGTGTGAGGGGAAATGATGAAAAAGCAAAGAGATCAGAAAGGCTCCTAGTTATTTGACAGGGGCTATGATATGGATGTGTGCCACTTACCAAAACAGTAAGCCCATCACGAAAGGGAAACTGGGTGAGGAAGAACAATGGATTCAGTTATGAATACTATTCTACTTGTTGGTAATAACTATTTGTTTCCTGATTATGCTCTCCTGTTCAATTGAATGCCAAGTTGGAGAGGCCCAAGGGTTTTCTTCATTTAATTATTATCATTATTATTATTATTATTATTATTATTACTTTTTAGAGACGAGGGTCTTACTACATTGCTCAGGCTGGACTCAAACTCCTGTATTCAAGCATTCCTGCCACTTCAGCCTCCTGAGTAGCTGGGTTTTCTTCATTTTGAAAGCTCCTCATTCTCTGTCAGTAGGAGACGGGGAATGTTACAGCTCTAAGATTTCCAACTGTTGGTCTTGTCCAAGCAAAAGTTTCAAAGCAGCTCACCTTTAACCTCTACTTCCGTTTTTGGGAAAAAAAAAAATTCTTCATTTTATCACAACCTAGTTGTTTCACAAATTAAACAGCCAGACCCACATTTTACATAAAAAGTAAACAAGTGGCAGTTTATGATATATTGGGCTTTATTCGTGGGTTTAGTTACATTATGTCACTCATCTTCACGACTCTGGGATAGTTACTAATATTATTCCCATTTTACAGATAAGGAGGAATCTCAGGCTTCAGTTGCACAATCAGGACTCAAACTGACATCTGTTGCACCCCAAATTATGTTCTGTGTCACTTTTTATGTTTCCCAGTTTTTCTTCAAAACATCTAAAAGTTAAGTATTTTGCCATGTTGGTCCTCTTCCTAAACCTTCTTGGAACCATTTAAACGTTTTAAATTACAACTCACTTGAAGTCTTAAGTCATGTAAGTCTATAAGTCTGTCAATATAAGCAGTACTTAAGGTCCCATCTGTAGCCTACTAGGCATTTCTTTCACAACCGCATCTAAACTTCTCTTTAATTTTCTTTCTAAGAATTGCATTTCTACTCTCCTTTGCTTGGAGCAAATGATATGGCCAAACTCATGTAATAATAGTATTCCATTTATTAAGCATACTAAATATAATAGCCTGTACTAGAAACCTTAAATACAGCATCTCATTAAACTCTCACAAGTCAGTTGTCACTAGCTGAGCTCACAGATGAGGAAACTGCAGTTCACTGTGGCAGAGGGAACTTGCCCTGTGGTACACAGCTAGAACATGCTGAGCCTGCATTCCAACCAAACCCAAAGCCACTGGTGTGGGCTACTCTGAATGACTTAACAGTTCAGCTTTTATTTTCTCATAACAATTACACATGTACTTGAAAATATAATAAATAAACTTGGGAATACTAAATCCTTGAAAATATGATAAAGGTATAAATGAATCCTATTCATCCTTGGTGCCAAGAATTGATTTTCTTCAATCCATTTGAGAAGTGCTGTAAAAGAGAGGAAGGGAAAGGGAGAAAAGAAAAGGAAAGAAAAGATGAAGGAAAATTGTAAAGCAGGGGAGTTCTCCATTCTCTTATATCAGCATCTTCCTGGTGCCTTCCTTCTATGACTCAGTACTTTTAGCTCCCACGAGACACATTTGTTTGAGTTGCTTCACTCATCTCTATCAAAGTTCTTCTATGATCGTTTCACAGGATTTATATTTGGAAAGAGCTGTCTACCAAAAAAAATAGCATTTTCTCTAAAAATACATTTGTATTTCATTTGCACAAGTCAGAAACTTACATGATTGCAGATCAAAAATTATAATCACTAGATGATAGTACCACCAACCTGACATGTGTGTATATGTGTGTGTGTGTGTTCCAAAAAAAGCAAATCAGACAGCCTTGTTATAGTAGTTATTTTTCTTAAAAAAAAAATTGAGACAGGGTGTCACTCTGTTGCCCAGGTTGGAGTGCAGTGGTGTGATCTCAGCTCGCTGTAGTTTCAACCTCCTCCTGGGCTCAAGCAGTCCTCTTGCCTCAGCTTGCCAAGTAGCTGAGACCAAGGCACATGCCACTATGCCAATTCATTTTTGTATTTTTTATAGAACATGGCCTCTCCATGTTGCCTAGGCTGGTTTCAAACTCCTGAGCTCAAGCAATCCTCCCACTCTGGACTCCCAAAATGCTAGGATTACAGGCGTAAGAAACTGTGCCCAGTGTCCTTTACATTTTTTAACAAAAATAGTTTATGAACCACTTCAGACCCGTTCACTGCCATGACCCCTTGTGAACCCAGGCTGAAGTGTTAATGAACACCTAAATAGTAGTTAATAAAGGAGATTGGTACAGCCCTGTCCTGAGAAAGCTACTTTACACTGATGCTCAACAGGCTTGAATGAAGTCAAGAATGAGAGAAGGTATACCCAGGTAGTGATTATTTTAGTCTTAGTCTTGAAAAATTACAAACGACCATTCATTTTAGCTTCAACTGTTTTTGTGCTTAGAAAAAAATCTCACAATTCAAACTATTTTTCTAAATTTCTTTCTAGTGTTATTTAATGCTTATGTATTTCCTTATTTCTCAAGGTCTCTGTCATTTCGTTTTGTCTATAGTGTAGAGAGAGAACATAAACTAATGTTTCTCCAAAGAGCTAGCCAAATTTCCCAGTACCGGAAGTTTTTCCAAATTTGATAAAGGTATAGAGACTTGTGTGCAGGCTTAGAGACATAAAGACTCAAATAAACATAAACTGTTTCTGTCTTTGACTTTGTTAAGATTTAGAAAAACTTAATTTATGTGATTTACCAATTTGCATTGTCAGTGTTATTAATTATATAAACATAAATGGTTTGCATTAAAATACTCCTATCTTCTACTGCAGTAGTAAGAGCACAGAATAAATTTAGGTACATTAGCCAACCCATTGTCATCAATGTAATCCAAGAACATTGCAAATGCCTTATTAATCATAATTTCTGCTCAAGATTTAACTTTCTATTCTATTAAATGATGATTACTAATAAAACAAAATAGAAACACTAATGTTTCTGACTTTCACAATTATGAAATGAAAGTAGAACATAAAGAGATAACAGATCTTTGAGAAAAAATATTCTCATAGCACAGTACATACGAAATACAAATAATTCAGATTATGCTATGCTCTTTGGAAAATCTTGTAGCTGTGTGGAATTTTTTAAAATGTATGACCCTTGCCTTGCAGCTTTGCCTGTAATATATACTTTTATTTGCAAAATAGTGTCCTTTTCCCACCATTGTGCTGTGTGGCAGTGTTAACATTTTGGGGATCAGTGAAGAGTTTTGAGCTGGTAGCCTGAGTTCCACCATAGTGTCTGTTAGGTCCAGCCCACAGACCCTGACCCAGCAATGGATAGACAAATTCACTCAGACACAGATATCCAGTGAGAGAACAGACTAGGGGTCTGGGCCACTCACAGACACTAAGGAGGGTGCTGTAAAGAGTCAGCAGCCACAGTCCTCACCAGCTGGTACTGCAGGCATTCATTCAGTATAGATTTAATGACAGAGGCTTTGAGTCAACACACTTGTGGATAATTAACATGGTTGCCTTCCTCGGAGAGAGCAGTCCTATGAATGATTAAAGGTCAGGTTCTGAGGCATAAAGCAAACACCATTTGTGAGTAATAACATTATTGATCCCCCAAGTAGAGAGCAGTCATGCACCCGTGGATGTTCAAAGGTCAGTCTTAGGACCACATGAGTAAACAAGCTCTTCAGATAAACTCCACCACATTCCCTTGTACCTACTCCTGCCTAATTGCCTCTGGGCAAGAACTGCTGCCTTTGGCTCATTCCTTCCCAAGGCTTTTGCAAAAACCTCCTGGCCTTCCAAAAAGGTTTGCATCATTTTCTCTATAATTTTTCTCTTATAATTTCTCCCACCAGCCTGACTGAACTCCTACAAGGGTCTGTGTACTTCAGTGTCCTCATCTAAGAATTAGGATAAGAGCACCTCTCCTACAGTTCTATCCGATAGATTGAGTAAATTGACAAAAATGGGATTTCTGACACTGTTAGGGCTCACTAAGCTTCAATAATCAGTATTATCATGAGCCCAGCACTCTGTTACTTGATATGTGACTATATTTGACCCACAGTAAACTGGTAAGTGCTAGGATTGGCCTTGGCACCTATACTCTTGGTCTTTTCCTCATCCCACGGGTTTTCAGTTCCATCAGAACATGGACCCAGAATATTGTAAAGTAGCAGTTATTCTAAACATATATTTTTTAGCCAAAAACATTCGTTATTTAATTTGAAAAACAATTGATAAAAATATATCTCAAATATATTCTTCTAATTAATTAAAAATTAAAGACTGATAAGGGGTTAAGGTAACAACTTTTATTGCTGCCCACTGGTAGAGTGGTACCATGGTTAATAAGAGTTGCTAGACCCACCTAGAAAAGTGTTCTCCTAAAACGTGAGGAATGTCAAGAAAATTCCTTCTGTCTCCTACATTCTTGACTCCATTTTCATGAATCTCAGATTTCTTACTTTCTATTGGGATGTTTGCAATATTAGTAGAAACACATTGCAATATCCAATCCAGTAGGTATTACTAACTAGAAAATTGTTCAGATTTCAGATTTCTAGGCTCTGAAATTACTGCATGGTTTATTCATTGTACAACTCAGACCTTAGAATCATGAACTTAACTGTGATAAATAAGTACAGATTTTTTTCTCAGTAAGAATAAACTTTCTTAGTTCCCTACGACACCTAACCCTTCTGGCCCCAGTATGTCAGCAATTCTCAACTTTCCTTTTGGATGCTAGAGGATTGCTAATTAGCTGCAGAAAAGGGGGAATCATCACTAAACCTTGGGAAGTGCAGATATAGCCAGAAGCTTCTTTTTATCTTTAGTAGTCTTTCATAAAAAAATTGTTTGATCTGAGGCTAAATTGTTACCCATCAGATATAGTATAGTAGAAACAGAGATGAAAACAGCTACTTGATAATCCCATTGAATGAGCTTCCAAACCATACATCTGATCCAATCACTTGCTTTCTTAAAATCATTCAAAAGCTTCCTGTCACCTATTAGAAAAAAGTATCCAATCTGTTTGGTAGAGTATAACAAACTTTCCATGACTGGTTCCCTCTCCATTCCCAATCTCATCTGCTATTACTCACCATTTGGATTTGGGCCTAATTCATAATGGTGAAACATAAAAAGTTTGAAAGCCATGACCATTTGGGCATTGTAACCTTATTAGACTGAGAAAGGGAATATTTACAAATGTAAAAAGTCAAAATGTTGTTCCTGATGATCAGAATGTTTTCCAGATCTCTGAAAAATTAATCTAATCACATACCAGAAAGAAAACGCCTAAGCAAACTCTACTTTGGTAATTCATTTTGATAATTATGTATCAGTCTTTTAGAAAGTGAGATGAAATTCAGATCTTTATCAAGTTAAGCAAATTTTTTAACATATATCCTCAAAGTCATTTCAGAAGTCCTTGGACTAAATGCAAGTGTAACCTTGTATCCACTGCATAATACAATTGTGCTACGTTACATGAATGCCTGATAGTAAATTTTAAAATAATTTCATGGATGTTTCTCATATGTAGTCTGAAATTTCTGCAAACTGACTCCTCTGTAAACATATGTATCATTCAATACTTTTGTCTATACTATTTCTTTTGTAACAAATCTCTAAGTATATATTGTGCTGAGAAGTCTCATCATGAAAATGTATTTTCTGGGATTAGTTTAAATTTTTAGAAAAGGATTGCAGCAAATAAAATTTTCAAGTTTTTTCATAATATAATTTTAAGAACTATAAACTTATATATATTCTTTTTGTTATTGATTTGTAAGACATTAATGTGATCTTTCAGTAAATTTATTTAAATAGCTCACTTTATAGTTCAGATCTCTATCTAAACAGGGATTACTGTACTTCATGATCCTAAATAGTTCCTTGATTACTAAAACTCTCTAATAATATGTTCAAAAATGAAAACAAGTCTTTGCTACTGGAACCAACCCAAATGCCCATCAATAATAGACTGGATAAAGAAAATGTGGCACATATACACCATGGAATACTATGCAGCCATAAAAAAGTCTGAGTTCATGTCCTTTGCAGGGACATGGATAAAACTGAAAAACAATCAGTCTCAGCAAACTGACACAAAAACAGAAAAACAAACACTGCATATTCTCACTCATAAGTGAGTGTTGAACAGTGAGAACACACAGACACAGGGAGGGGAACATCACACACCAGGGCCTGGGGGGTGGGGACTAGGGGAGCAATAGCAGGAGGTGGGGGATTGGGGAGGGAGAGCATTAGGAGAAATACCTAATGCAGATGACAGGCCAATGAATGCAGCAAACCACCACCATGGCAGGTGTATACCTATGTAACAAACCTGCATGATCTGCACATGTACCCCAGAACTTAAAGTATAATAAATAAATTTTTAAAAAAATAAAAAAATAAAAGGTTAGAAATCAGAAAAAAATGAAAACAAAGATACATCAATATAGTATTTTTATTAACATTGTATTCAAATTTTATAACTGAGCCTCTGAAAATAGCAATGAAATATTTCCAGTTTAAAAACTAAATACCTGAATTTTTCATAATAAAATATTTTCCCATTCCTCTTGTTAATCAACATTAGTGAATTTTTATTTCATATATTCTCTAGTCTTTATATTATGTTTTCACTTAGATGATGCCATTTTAATATTTAAACATTTTTTGGCTGTCACAGATTGCTTATAAACTCCATAATTATTCAAATGAATTCTCTGTTTGCTAATAGTAAAGAATTCAGCTAAGCTTTGCAAAGAGATCACAGTTGTAGAAAATTAATATCCCACTAGGTAATTACAATAATTAAAATACAAGAGAAATTAAATGCAAGCAACAGAAATAAATGAATGCTACATCTACTAAAGTAGGATATATAAGAGTTTTTATTATGGAGAATGTATAAAATAGCTATTAAAATATAATTCTATATGAATCAAATTAAATCATCTTCAAGACAAATCAAAATATTATAAACTATATTATATCCACTATTTTTTTAGTGTTTGGATATTGTTGTTAACCTACCAGTCTTTTTACAACTGTGGGCTGAGCATTACATAAACTTAAATGACATGCAGTTTTTCCATTCAAATATTTCTATCTAAGTTTTAAAGATAAAAGTAAAGAATAGTTACATGTCCACTTATGAGGTCAACAAAAAAGAATAACAGCTTTGGGGATGAAAGTCCCATTATTATTAGCAATATATTTATGATATATATATGATATATGGATATATATATGATATATATATATGTGATATATATATATTCATATATGATATATATATAAAGTATGTATGTTAGAGAAAGAAGAAGGAGGGAGTGAAGGGAGAAGGGGAATAAAAGCCTTTGTAAATTAACATTTGGGTAATAGAACGCTTTTTAATTCTGTAAATCTCAAAGATAAAGTTAAGGAAATCACAAATCTCCCACATAGTAAAGTGGCAAAAGGAGAGTGAAAACAGACAAGATGGAAAAAGTACCAGATCAGTACAGCACTTGAACATATAAATAATAAATGATCCAGAAAAAGAGAACAGATGTGGAAGAGAGGCAGAGAGAACAGAGAAATGGAAATAATAATGGAAAATTATTTTAATAATTCTGAAATATTTCTTGAAAATGAGAGACTTTGGTTCCTTAATTTAAACAAAATACAATTTTTCATCATGAAGCTTAAAATGCTGGAAACAAAGAGACATTTCTGAAAATTCTGAACAGGACAAAAACCAATGCTATTGTAATATACTATTATGCTGCACCATTATGTACTAATTCATTTAATACATGATTCTATTAGTAGAAACTATTATGATTGCCATTGTACAGCTGAGGAACTTGAGGGAAAGAATAAAGAATTTTCTGGATGTCACCCATCTAGTAAGCAGTGGAGCTGGAAGTCAAATCAAGTGGTCTTACTTTAGAGTTTATACTATTAACTATTAGACAACACAGGAATCCTTAACTTAGGGTGAGAACCAAGATAAATTCCCAATGAATTAATGAGTAAAGGTAGAAGAAATTTATGAAAGTATTAAGAAGAAAGTAGGAGAAAATATTTTAATGTTACTGCAAAGAAAAAATATTTGTTATCAAGATGTGAAACCCAGAAAACACAAATTTGGGCACAAAAAATTAGATACTCTTTGTAGGGGAAAAAAAAAGAAAGTAACAACAGTGAGATGCAATTTTTTGTATTCAACTTGGAAGAAAACATTTTTTTAAATCTGATAATATCTATATCTATCTAATGTTAAAGAAACTACTTTTATATCCACTAGGTGGGAATATAAATTAGTGCAATGCAATTTGACAGTTTATATCAGAAACGTAGTGGCATATGAAAGCCATTAAATTAAACAAAATTTTTTGACAATTTGAAGAATCAGAAATGACATGCCATATTTAATCACTGTATGTAATTTTAAGCCAAATTATATAATCTCATAAACAAGTACAAATATCTCCCAGAGAAAAGGTCAAGAAAATAATTGTTCTAATGTCCAAACCCACCAAATTGTATACATTAATTATGTTCAGTTTTTGTTAACAATTATACCTCAATCAAGCTGGAAGAAAAGAAAACAATCCTTAGAAATAGAAAAGGTGTCATGAGTTAATATCTCCTGATTTATTTTGATTTTTATAGCTTGTTATGGACTGACTTTATTCCCACCGAAATACATAGGTTGACTCCTTAAACCCATATGACTGTATTTAAAGATAAAATCTTTAAAGAGATAAGTAAGGTAAAATGAGATCATATGGATAGAACCTCATCTAATATAACTGGTTTTCTTACAAGAAGAGGAGTTTAGGTTGCAGACATGCCCACACACAGAGGAAAAGCCATGTGAGGACACAGCAAGAAGATGGCCATCTGCAAAACAAGGAAAGAGGCCTCAGCAGAAAGCAACCCTGCCAACACCTTGATCTTGGACTCCCAGCCTATAAAACTTTGAGAAAACAACTGTGGTTTAAGCTACCCAGTCTGTGGTATTTTATTATGGCAGCCCCAGCAGACTAAGACATAGCTTTACTTGTTTGAATGTTTTTTGCTCTTCAGCAACACACTTCACCATTTTAAAGGTATGTGAATCAAGTCTTAAGGTATTGAGTTGTGAAAACTGATATTACTTCTTCTCTGAAGCTGTGCTATATCCTAAAGTGACCCAAGTGTTTAAAGAGCTCTTATAAGAAAAAGTAGAACATGTTAAGGGCAATGATTTGGCTTCTGTTTCCAGGAAAGCTAGATCTCACTCCTTCTGTACTATCTAGCTTGGCAAGTTGTTAAATACCTTTGAGCTTCTAATTTATTTTTTTTCCACATGTAAAACAAAGATATGTGCATGAGTGAGGGTTCTCCAGAGAAACAGAACCAATAGGATACATATAGATAAATAAGAGATCAATTGTGGGAATTAGCTCACCTGATTGTGGAGGCCAAGAAGTTCCATGATCTGCCATCTGCAAGCTGGAGACCCAAAAGAGTCTGATACAGTCCAAGTCTGAAGTCCTGAGAACCACAAGAGCCTATGGAGTCAGTCCCATGGTCCAAAGGCCCAAGCACCAGGAGCTCTGCTGTCTGAGGGCAGACGAAGATGGTTGTTCCAGCTCAAACAGTGAGAAAATTTGCCATTCCTCCTCTTTCTGTTCTATCCAAATGGATTGGATGATGCCCACCCACACTGGTAAGGGCAAAGCTTCTTAGTCCACTGATTCAGATGCTAATCTCCCCTCAAATACCCACACAGACACACTCAGAAATAATGTTTCACCAGCTATCTGGGCATTCTTTAACCCATTCCTGTTGGCACATAAAATCCATCACAATATGCAATCTCACTGTACAGAGTTGATACGAGGATTTTTTAAAATATGATTTCTAAGGTACTTAGCACTGGATCTACATGAAATATATGTTCAACAAACAGTGTTTATTATATTATGGCTTTTCTAAATTACTGTCTTTATGGGTTGAAACCATTGATCTTCATTCCCTATTGTCTCAAATGTGCTGAACGTGAGCCTTGATACTCCAACAAATAAATCTATTTAAGGTCATGAAGCTACTGAGACCCTGAGATCTCCAAAGAAATTTCAGAAGCACTCTAAGAGAGCATAATGATCAAATCATAACCAGAATAGTCTGGTTTGACTTATAATGAAAACAAATTGAGTAAAATTCAGATACAGCTTATAGAAAAGATGTTGGCAATAAGTCCTAGTATTTCTAAGCATAATTAATATATGGTATGTTGATTTTTTATCTTGCAACTTTAGTAAATTTGTGTATAACTTCTAACAGTTTTTTGGTGGAGTCTTTAGATTTTTCTTAATGTAAGATCATAACAACAAACAAGGATAATTTGACTTAATTTACAACTTGGAAGTTCTTTTTTTCTTTCTTTTGCATAAGAGCTCTGACTAAGGCTTCTTATGTTGAATGAAAGTGGTAAAAGTGGCCATTCTTGTTTTGTTCGAGTCCTTAGTGGAAAGGCTTTCAATTTTTCCCCATTCAATAAAATACCTTTTGATGGATTTTTTGTTCCCTTTATGTCCAATTTGTTGAGGGTTTTTATCATGAAGGGATGTGAAATTTTATCAAGTGCTTCAACAGCATCTGTTAAAATGATTGTGTAGTTTTAGTTTTAGTCCTTGATTCTGTTGATGTAATGTATCATGTTTGTTGATTTTTAAACCATTCTTGCATCCTGAGGATGAATCCCACTTGATTAAGGTGAATGATTTCTTTAATGTGTTGTGGAATTCTATTTGCTATTACTTTGTTAAGAATTTTTGAACCTATGTTCATAAGAGATATTGGCCTGTAGTTTTCTCTTTTTTTTCCTGTCTTTGTCTGGTTTTAGTATCAGAGTCATACTTACCTCATAGAGTAAGTTTGGAAGTATTCCCTCCTCATCAACTTTTTTTGAAAGAATTTGAGTAAAACTGGTATTAGTTCTTCTTTACATGTTAGGCAAAGGTTAGCAGTGAATCCACTAGGTCCTGGGCTTTTCTTTGGTGGAAGACATTTATCACTGCTTCAGTCTCTTTATTCATTATAGCCTGTCAGTAGTGTTTCTATACACTAACAGCAAACAATCTGAAAAAAAAAATAAAGACAGCAATTTCACTTACAATGGCTACAAATATATAGAAAACAATTTCATTTACGATAGCCATTAATACAAATATAATATGTAAGAATAAATATAACCAAAGAAGTAAAACATATTTACAACAAGGAACACTATGAAATGCTGATGAAAGAAATGGAAGCGTAAAAAAAAATGAAAAGATATTCCATGTTCATGGTTTGGAAGAATCAATATTGTTAAAATGTCCATAATACCCAAAGCCATCATTAGATTTGATGCAATCCCTATCAAAATACCAGTGAATTCTTTACAGAAGTAGAAAAGACAATTCTAAAATTTACATGGTACCACAAAAGACCCCAAATAACCAAAGCTGTCCTGAACAAAAAGAACAAAGCTGGAGACATCACACTATCCAATTTCAAAGTAGACTACAATGGCATAGGTCAGAGCATGGTGGTACTGGCAAAAAACCGGAACACAGAACAGTGCAAAAGAGTTGAAGACCCAGAAATAAATCCACGCCCTTACAGCCAACTCACTTTTAACAAAGGTGCTAAGAGCATACTCTACTTAAAGGACAGTCTGCTTAATAAATGCTGCTGGAAAAAACTGGTTATTTATACACGGAATTAAACTACATCCCCATCTTTCACCACATACAAAAATAAACTCAAGATGGAGCAAAGATTTTAATGTAATACCTAAAACTATGAAACAACTAAAAGAAAACATTAGGGAAATGCTAAAGAACATTGGTCTGGATGAAGATTTTTGGGAGTAAGACCACAAAATCACAGGTAACAAAAGCAAAATAGACCAATGGTATTGTATCTTGCTAAAAAGCTTCTGCACGGCAAAGGAAAAAAAAACTAACAAAGTGATGAGATGACCTACAGAATGGGAGAAGATATTTCTGAACTATTGATTTGACTAGGGATTAATAATCAGAATATAAATAACTCAAACAATACCAAAAAAAAAGCAAAATGTAAAAATAAGCAAACTCCTGAATAGATGTTTCTCAAAATAAGATATACAGTGGCGAGCAGATATATAAAAAAGCTCAACATAACTAATCATTAGAGAAATGAAGATCACAACTACAATGGGATATTATCTCATCCCTCTTAGACTATTATCAAAGAGACAAAAAATAACAAATGCTATCGATGTGGAAAAGGGGGAATGCTCACTTACTGTTGGTGGGAATGTTAAGTAATACAGCTATCATGAAAAATAAAATGGATATTTGTCAAAATAAATGAAATGTAGACCTATCATATGATCCAGCAATCCCACTTCTAAGTATATATCCAAAAGAAAGGAAATTATTATGTCAGAGAGATATTTGCATTCCCACGTTTAACGCGGCACTATTTACAATAGCCAAGAAATAAAATCAACCTATGTCCATGAACAGATTAATGGATAAAGAAAATGTGGTTCATATACACAATGGAATGCTATTCAGCCATAAGAAGGAATGAGATCCTGTCATTTGCAGTGACATGGATGGAACTAGAGTCATTATGTTACGTGAAATAAGCCAGGCACAGAAAGACTAATATTACAGGTTCTCACTCATATGTGAGAGCTGAAAAAGTGGATCTCATGGAGATAGAGAATAGAATTGTGGTTTCCAGAGGCTGGAAAGGGGAAAGGGAAGAAGGATATGAAGTGAAGTTGGTTAATGGAAACAAAAATACAGTCAGATAGAAGGAATACATTTCAGTATTCCACAGTGTAGTAGATAAATTATAGTTAACAATAATTTATTGTATTTTTCAAAAATAGCCGGAAGAGAAGAACTACAATATGCCCAACACACAAAAAAAGATAAATGTTTGAGATGATGAATATTACAATTACCCTGACTTGATTATTACACATTCTATACCTGTTTCAGGATATCAGTGTTAGTAATATAAAAAATCTGAGGCTAAGAAAAAGGGAATCCTTGGTGGTCACTCTGTGTCAGCAACAATGTGATTCTTAATTCCTCAGGAAGGAGAGGATATTCACAATGTGCTGTCATTCTCCATTTTCTCTTCCATTCATAATGTGAATCTCTGGTCTTGCATTTCAGTTTGATTGTTATTTTCTACTTAATTTGTGCTCCTTCTAGTTCATTACTAGTTTGGAGTTTCTATGACACAGCAGGGAAGCTTCTTTTTAAGGCTACAGTGGTTTTGCTTTTATTGTATGATACTCTTGAGTTCCTGGAATTAAAGACAGGGTCATATAATTTTGGTGGAATAAAGCAACTGTTTTAAATGTCTCTGTAGCAAATATATTTTCTTATTCATGAAATGGGACTACATTTCTAGGGCATGTATACATAACCCAGTGAGAAGTTGGTGGGTAGTGGTGGTATGAATGTCATTTCAGAGTATACTTGAATTACAAGATAAATATGATATGGTCTTTTTTTTACTCAGATTGTCAACATTACCTAAATACATAGGTAGAAAATAGTATTTTCTATTAAAACAAACATCAATACACAATAGATTAGAAAAGGTAACAAGACTTTTCAAATAAACCAATAACCATTAACAATTTTATTGCTTTTAAATTATAGCATCCCTCAGATTCCAAAGGTACATACTACCTTATTTGTATTTAGTGGGTGATCTGGAGGAAAAGTTTAGGAAGCATTTAACTAGAGTCCTTGTATAGTGTGATGAGCAAGTCTGTTGCGTCAGGTTTTTCATTTAAGACACAAAGTTGATTTTTATTTTGTTTTGCTTCCATGAACACTGCCTAGGGGCATAATTCAAATGAACGTTAAAAAAAAAGCTTAATTATTTGTCTCTTTTATTCTCATACTCATTGTTGCCAAAATCAAACAGCATTTACAAAACCCTCATATATAGAGTACTGATTCAGGTATGCTATTTTTGTAATATGTATTAAAGAGCGTCATTTGTGAATTATTTGTAAAGAAATGGTTGCAGTAAAAGAAATCATCATTTAATTTCTAATTAGACTAGAAATTCTTCACAGAGGAGGTGAAGAAAGCAATGTTGACCTTGAAGGGGAAAATATTCTAAATATGTCATAGTGAATGTCTTAGTCTTTTTTGCGTTGCTATAACAGAATACAACAGACTAGATAATTCATAAGAAAAGAAATGTATTTATTGGAGGCCGGGAAGTCCAACATTGAGGGGCCCACATCTAGCCAGGGCCTTCTGCTTGCATCAGCCTATGGTGGAAGGTTAAGGGGCAAGACAGGATGAGACAGCAAGAAGGAGCTGAACTCACTTTGATAGCAAAGCCACTTCTGTGACAGCCCACTTCTGTGGCAATGACATTAACCTATGCATGATGACAGAGCCCTCATGACAGAATTACCTCTTATTAGGCCCCACTGCCCAATGCTGTTGCATTGAAAATTAAGTTCTCAACACATGAACTTTGGAGGACAAATTTGATTCATAGCAACAGGGACAGCATATTGAGATGGCGGAGAAAGCATAGGTGTTGAGGAAAAAAATGCAAGAATATGACCCCTTTAGTGCAGAAAAAGAAAATTCACATTTATTGCATACGTATCATACTAGGTGTCTTCCTAGATGTTGTTTCATTTCAATCTTCAAAATACCTTATTCTCCCCATGCAGAAAAAATGAGCCCCCAAAAGGCATGGAAGAACTCAAGTCTGTCTGTTTCAAAAGCCCATGGTAGTGGAGGAGTTTGGACACTTGCAGGGGAAGCTATTTGTGATTATTGAAGTGATGTGTACAGTTTTATAACATGTTCTTCTAAGCCCCATTGGCTTTCTTCTGTGACCCTCTATAGCACTGGCTGTATGGACTCTTGATTTGATGTTTATTGTTGTCTGTCTCTGACCATCATTCAAAACAGCATGTGGACTCTGAAAGTCAGGGACCGTACCTTCCATACTTTATCTTTCCTGTGGAGCCTTGAATTGTTTTAACAGATTGTTGTAAATAGTAATCGCATTATTGACTATTTACATCTAAGATTCTAGGATTTTAAAAACTGTGTTAATAGGCAAAGTGTATTTTGAATTTTCAACTTAAGCTTCAGTTCTCACACCACAAGTAATGTGAATTAAAGGTGCTTCAGCATTTGTTCTCTTTCAGATATGTCTAAAACTGTTTAAAAATAACAGGATAAAACCAAGGCCAGGAGCGTTATCTTAATATTAGACTTTCCAGCTCTCTTATGCTGGTAAGTGCCAGTATCCCCAATTACAGAAACTACGAAATATCATCTAGAGTCAATGGTAAGAGATGCAATCATTAAAACTTTTAAGTGCTTTTTCCCATATCAGAACATTGTCATTTCATCATGCCAAAATGCCACCTCCTTAGGGAGGCCTTCACTGACCTCCCTAGTTACCAATCCTGCTTGGATACTCCCATGGCATGGTGACAGCACATGACATGTAATCCATTAACACTCAAAAGGATCATATAAGCTAAGTGCCACTATTACCATCCAGAATTTTTAGATAGGTAAACTGAGAAACCCAGAGTTGAAGTAATTCCCTTATGATGGGTTACAAGCTAGTAAGTAGCAGAGGCCACAGTGTATCTGGTGTTCTAGCTCCAGAGATCCCACCTCTAACCTCTAACCCCTCCCTTGAAATCTCCCCAGCCCCTCCCCCAGCTTCTCCCCTCTTCCCTAATCCCTTCCCTGGCTACTCCCCTAACTCCTCCCCTAGTTACTTTCCTGACCGCTTCTTTCCCTAGCCCTTACCTTAGCTCCTCCCCTAGTCCCTTAACTCCTCCCCGTCTCACCCCTAGATTCTCCCCCACTCCTCCCCTAGATTTTCTAGCTCCTCCCCTAGCTCCACTCCTAGTTGCCCCCTAGATGCACTACTAATCTCTCCGTAACGCCTCCTCTAGCTCCTCCCCATCCCCTCCCCGTCCCTCCCCTAGTCTCTCCTTAGAGCCTCCCTAGTCTTTCCCTAACTCCTCCCCTAGCTTCTCCCCTAGCCTCCTCTCCTTAGTTCCTCCCATAGTCTCTCCCTAACTCCTTCCCCAGCCCCTCCCCAGCCTCTCCCCTAACTCCTCTCTAGCCCCTCCTCTATTTCCTCCTTAGCCCCTCCCCTAGTCTCTCCCTAGCCCCTCCCCTAGTGTCTCCCTAGCCCCTCCCTATTCTCTCCCTAGCCCCTCCCCTAACTCCTCCCATAGTATCTCCCTAACTCCTCTCCTAGCTTCTCCCCAGCCCCTCCTCTAGTCTCTCCTC